>JALIZH010012247.1:0-58713 GCA_030522465.1 Rhipicephalus appendiculatus
GCGTAGGAGAGGAGAGATATGGGGAGGGGGACGCGCATCCGCTGTCGGGGAGTGTGGGACGCGGGGGCCGCTCCGTAGAGTAGAGGATTCCTAGAGGAGAGAAAGGGGTGAGCTTAGGAGAGGTGAGAGAGGGGGGTGGGTACGCGCATCCGCTGTGGGGGGTGTAGGACGCGGGACGCGGGCGCCGCTCCCTAGAGTAGGGTATGAGAGAAATGGGGTGAGCGTAGGAGAGGAGAGAGAGAGGGGGGGAGCAGACGCGCATGCGCTGTGGGACGCGGGAAGGAGGGACGGACTAAGCTCGCTGGCTTGCCGAGGTGGTGGGGCCCTGTCTTGCCGGCCCCCAGAATTCTGAAACGTCCTTAGGTATTTTATTGATTATATGGACACTCTCGGCTGATTTTTGCCGTCATGTCCTGTATATGTAGATGTGTATATATATATATATATATATATATATATATATATATATATATATATATAAGTAAAAGCCACGAAGAAAAATACCCGCGGGTAACAGTGCGGGAGCGGGGGCGACAAACGCCCCTAAAGCGGACTTCAAACGAGCCGGCCCACCTCCGTCGCTCCGAGGCGTATGCGATAAGATCCCCCCCCGCTTGTTCGACGAGCCGGGGAACGCTCAAGGAGAGGAAACGCCCCGCGCGTCTTTAACAAGCGCGGAAAGACGCCGGGGGGGGGGGGGGGAGGGGCAGGGTGTCCCTCATGCAGCCACTGCGACCTTTGGTTTTACGAGCGCGGTCGTCGCTCGCGCACGCGTTATCTCGCAATCTCAGCAGCCGACAGCGGGCGGCTGGATCCTACGTGCTCCGGTCTCAATGCGAGGACATTGTGCGAACAGTGTCCCTGGAGAGGCCGTATGCTCTTAAACCAGCATTTTGTAGAGTTGCATGACATCGGATCCAAAAGAGTTAGCTGCCAGGCTCACTTCGATTAACATTAGAATTTGTTGCTATCGCATTCACTGCTTCACCCTTGCGGTGAAACTGTGACTTTTTAGTAAATTATTGCGAATACTTGTTGATTATTTATGGTTAATTATCGTATTTTAGACCTTGTTCGTTCACTTTAACTCGGTTTTGAGCCTTTGCTAGCCTTGTTATGGCATGTATTGACCGATTTAGTGCGAGCGCGATCATGCCACATGAGATGTGTGGATGGACAAGCCAGGCCCCTGAAGTGCCCCGCACATAGAAGGGGTTTGTGGCATGCTACCCATTTCTCTGCCGCATAGCCCACTGGGGAGTCGCCCGGTGTTGGCTTCACTTTTAAATCCTCCGTCAGGGTCACATGAGCCGACGTCATCCATGGCTGCTCACGTGGGTCCGCTTCTATGCGTGGGCTCGATATCTTGTTGACCTGGCACATTTCACTAGTATCTGATAATGGGATGCTAAGGCGTCCGTTATCGTGATTTCTCGAGGGCAGCCCAACAGAAACTTGCACCTCGTCAAGAGAGCCCCAACCTGGAATACGCAGAAAAAGGGGTTCCCGAACATGTTTCCATTTCGCTGCTGCATTGCCGACTCCGGAAAATAATGAAAAATAAAATTAATACCGTAAAATGAGTTTATCATTGCATACGCGTTCGCTTTTCCGCCTTTCAGTAAACTACGTACAAGCACAATTTGTAGTCCGATGCACATTAATCCTTTGTTTCCCACAGCCAATCCAGTTGCGCAAGAGAGAGCGAAAACATTTATTAGGTGGCCAGTTAGTGAAGGTGTGAGGATCCCTTATTCCAGGAACCCTCTGGCCTGGACCGCCTGCCGGGACCGCGCGACAAGTTGGAGGTGGTCGACCAGGTTCGGCTTGTAGATCGAAGCCTCCCATTGTTCACTGAGGAGGTTCGGATCTGCATTTGTTGCTGCTGCTGGGTTGCTTCCTTTGCATTGCAGTAGGATGTGTGCTAGGGTGTCTGCCACATTACAGTGTGGGCAGATGTAGTCGTATGACGTTGGTTTTAGATGGTGCAATAGAACGCCATAAGTTAATGTGTTGTTTTGAAGTCGCCTGTAGTTCGTGCCTTCGTCTCTAGAGAGTTTCGGGATGTGGGGGAGGGTATGACCTGCGTTCAAGCCGATAGTGTTGCAGCAATTCGTGGTAGGTTAGGAATACCGATTCGGTTTCTTCTACTGGTGTTCTTGTATGCGAGGCTCCGCGATTGCATCAGCCGAGCTTCCCCGCACCAGATTTGAACAACCTCCCAGTTGCGCACTATCTTTTCCGTGTATGTAATAACCATACATACGAAAGTGAGAATGAACAGAAAGCCTGGAAAATTCAGCTTTACTAAGTCCATCATCCTCAGTAAAGTTGAAAGTTGGGCGACTTGGTGGTGATGATTTATATTTACGTGGGAAGCAGCGCATGAGACAAGGCACGAAAAGAACGAAAAAAGACAGGACAACCGCTGCACTCGCTACTAGTTTATTTTTTTAAAAAAACAAGGTTAATTAATATACATGAAGGCGTACCACGTGTGACCATGACTTTCAAGTTACAACAGTTTGCGGTGATCTTCCAAAAAAGACACTTCGCAATCGCTTAGAACCACTGATGCTTGGCTGATTCAATCATCTTTTCTTTTAGTGACATGGAAGTCCCCTATCACTTCCCTGGTCAGCTGATCCTTGTGATTGGAAAGTATTTCCGTTTCAGAGAACAGCGGCGTGCAACCATATTCCAAGCAATGCCGTCTACTGTGAGAATATGCATTAATTTGTTAGTGATCTCCTTGTGTTCAGAAAGCCTTGTGTGAACGCACCGGCCAGTTTGACCGATGTACAACTTTCCACATGACATAGGCAACCAATAAACAACTGCAGTCCTACAATCGACAAACGGAGAAGCATGTTTAATGTTGCGCTGAAAACGATCCTTTTTTTGTCGACAATTTACGGTCCAGCTTGGCACATATTTTCCCGAGTTTGTCTGGCGCAGAAAACACGACATTTAAGCCGTAGCTGCTGCCAACCTTCTTTAGATTGTGTGCTATTTTGTGCGCATAAGGTATCGAGGCGCATTTCGTTTTATTTTCTTCAGAATCCCTATTTTTTTTGGCTGCATCATAGAAAGGCCTGTGCGCACATCTCGAACCAACTTCTGCGCTGATCTACGCAGAACATGGTCCTCGTAACCAGAACTTGTCAATATAACAACCTGCTTATTGAAACTGTCATTAATTTTTCGGGACATGACTTGGCCAAAGCCGCGCGCAGGGACGAGTAGGCTATGCCGTCTTTTACGGTCTTTGACTGCCCGGAAGAATAGTTGAGCAGGGGCTTTTCTGATCGCGGACTGTATGACCAGCACACGTGGCCTGGCCTACGTGATAACGCCAAATCTAAAAACTATAGTTGCCCATCGCTTGGCAATTCCCAAGTAAACTCTAGCTCCATGCTGCATTCCTAGAACACTTTTAAGATATCCACTACAGCCCTGTCAAGCACACTGTGTTTTACAAAAAGCAAGTAGTCATCAACATAACGAAAGGTTTTCATTGCAAGGCCCAGTTAGGTTAGCTTCAATTTTAGATGCGAAGCATCTAATGCTCGGGGTTGTGTCCGTCCCGCGTCCGGCGTCCCGCGTCCGGTCACTTTCATGAAGTAGGGAAGCACCCACCATGCGAACCAGAACACTGTAGTACAATAAGGCCGTCAACCAGCATTACAGTCAGCAGAGTAATGGCCAAGAGCACAGAGTGGCTGCTTAGCAATGGCTAGGCTGGTTGTGGCTGCAAGCAACGAATACCCCGCACTACCGGTGGTGTCTGTCGCCCACGTTCCCTCCATTTCTTGATCTTCCTTGCCTGCAGCCTTACTTTAACGTGTTCGTCATCATCTTGATTATCGTTCATCCTCATTACCAAAGCGTTTCATGGTTACGTTCAAACAGAATGATTTCATTATCAGGAGTAGCATTGTTCAAAAGGCTTTTGCTTGTTGATGGCTCTGCTTCGACGCGATGATTATGGCTACACTCCAAATGGGGACATTAGCTTCCGCTGTAGTCATCTTTTGAAAATTATGGCATGTATATCTTCATCACTTAGTTTAGGTCCCGAATAAAGCAAATAAATTGGAAAAGAAACTTCGAAAAGTCGTATTTACCTATAGAGCGAAACCTCGGTGATAAGATCACGGCTCGTATGAATTTCTGGGTGATACGAATTTTGCTGTGGGCCCGTGCAAGGCCCATTAGTCAGGCAGTGTAATGGAGTATGGTTGTTGCCAACCGATTGGCACCCCGCGACATTTGATACAAACGGACGCTACCACGCCGGTACGCACAGGCACTGCCCGCGCTGATGCGCAAAACGCGGCGATCGCACGTGGGCACGGGAACCCGTGTGCGGACACAGGAACTCCGCGCCGCCAGTTTGTCAAATCAGCGGCGCGTCGTAGCCTCCGAGATTGTGCGCGCGAATCTTGGAGGCCTTACTGCTTCGCGTACCTTCGCTTTTAGATTACAAATGACGTTGGCGTCGCGTACTTTTTTCTTTGTCTCCATTGCGTCAACCCGTGTTGCTGTGTTCGATGTAGCGTCATTGCACTGTATTTACAGGCTCCAGCCACGTCGATGCAAGCCATATTCACGCATTCAGACATCCTAAGAAAGGCCGACGAGCACCGAAAGAAGAAGCGGACGGTCTTGGCGAAAGGAGCTAAGCATCGCAACGTCATCATGCACGATTGTAGGGGACGCGCACACCTGCCAACTGTCCCATTTGCACGGGAAACTCCCGAATGTCGAACAAACCTCTTAATTGCGCGGGAAAGTTCGTAAATTCACCCAAAAAACATCCCCAACTCCACCGCGACACGAAAAGAATAAAATTTGGCGGACCCCAAGTACTATCGGAATCGATGTTATGCGAAGCATGCGGAGGCAAGGTGACTGGGTCGTAATTTTTTGATGGAGCGAAACGTTACGAAATGACGTTAAAAATATGTACAAATGTTGTAGGCACAGACATATGTTGAACAGTCGCATATGCTTCATATAACCAGTTGAAAGTTGCGTAACGATGCCAACAAAAATATGGGTATTACCAACACCAGTAGCGATAAGCTGATATGTAGCACTTGTGCTTGCCAAGATAGTAGCCCTGGATAAGTGCTTCGATGACCAACTACAGTGGATGGCACGTATGTATACAAGTTACTTTAACCCGACATGACGCCCGCCTCATAGGAGTACATATGTATTGTTTATAAAATTAGATAGCCAGCACTACAATTACAATTGACGTTTCACCAACATTACGCCTGCATAGGCCATTTTTCAAAGCAGTTAGAAGACCTGCCGAGGCTCTGTGGTAGAATACTTGATTGCCACGCAGATTGTTTGGGTTCAATTCCTGCTGGGACCCCGATATTTATTATTTGCATTCTTCGGGTCAACGCTACCGACGTCATTTTTCCTTAAGGCTATCGTATTTAAATTCACCGATGTCTGTCCTCCCCGTTCCTGGGTAGATATAAATTGTCAAACACCTGTGGCGCATACCCGCATACCACGGCCCGTGGTATACGGGTATGTGCCACACGTGTCTGCAGGAAAGGGTGTGACGACGTACGCGACAGGATTTTCACGTTATTCATGTCATGACCAGCCAGACATATGTGTCAATACCTCTTACCTTCCCACACAAATTTTGGTCTACCCCAAGTTAAGGAGGCGGTCGCGAGAGCACCTAGACGTAGGCGGCTAGATAGATAGATAGATAGATAGATAGATAGATAGATAGATAGATAGATAGATAGATAGATAGATAGATAGATAGATAGATAGATAGATAGATAGATAGATGGATAGATAGATAGATAGAAACGCAAAAGTGCTTACAGTACGCAAAGAAATGCTTCGCATTTAAAAACAAAGACAGCAGTTCTAAAATTTTCTGGCCTTCATCTATCGCGTACAAAGCGCTGTTTATGTCGCTTTCGCCGCAGAACTTTGCTGTCGTGCGGAAAAGCGTACTAAGACCTTGGAAAGGGGATCACAACACATCCGGTTCATTCATTACACTTACCGTGTATTCACGAGTACTATTATGGTCATTGACGTCAATAAACATTACCGGCAGTCATTTAGAGCTGTTCATGACAGTGTTGCAGCCCTGGCAAGCAATAAATCAAAACGTTCGACAGCTGTCTTTTGTTGCATACTATAACTTTCCATGTTTTCTGGTGATACGAATTTCGGATGATAGGAATAAGTCTGGTGACCCGCGAGATTCGTATCACCGAGGTTTTGCTGTAATACAGATCATGTTTTTCGCAGATTCGCTCGGCAACGAAGCGGGTCCTAGTACCATTACGCGTTCTATCAGCTTCTTACACGAACTCGGTATTCCTGGCGTCCACAAACGTGGACGCCGCAGCGACAACTTAACTTACAAAACTTTGGTCAATCACGGTGATACAAAACTCACATAAAAGCGAAATAAACCAGTCCTTTTCTAGAATATAACCGAATAATTTAAAACTCTTACGAATTTAGAGTGAACTTATCAAAAAAATGTAGGCATACACCTCTACAGGCGGACATGAGAAGAACGCCGTTATTCTGTGCGCACGCACCGCTGTTTGTTCACAGAAGTGGACACTATAGGTATTTTTATGAAATGCCGAAGTAATACCAACATTTCAAATCGATCTTTAAGGCAAAGCGTTGGCTAGCCTGGTCCCACTACACTGACATGTTTTGTCCACATCACTGTTGCCAACCAATTTTTGGAAAATACCCTACGCCAAGGTCAAAGTTACCCTACTTTAGACTACACAACTTTTTTATTACCCTACGTCTCATCCTTAATAACTTCTGGTGCTTATAACTGTAGCGCCTCAGAATGCGGCGCTCGTCAAGGAAGAAGAAGTTGGCATTCGGTCGCTCGGCGGGTGCAGCGCGATAATAAAGAAATCAGTTCGAAAACTCAACACTGTCAGGGCTGGATCTTTCTCGTGTTAGCTCCGACAGTTAATGGTGACCCGATTAAAGAACACGCGGTCCCGACCATCCCGCATGGATACCGCCGGCTCTACCACCAATCCTACCGGTCCTGACGCCCAAGAAGACGCCAGACCTAGCGATGCTGCGGTCGCTGCGATCCAACATGTCAACATGCCACCATTTTGGCCCAACAGCCCCAGCACATGGTTTATGCAGGTCGAGGCGCACTTCCGTCTACGGCAAATCACCAGCCAACAGACCAGGTACTGGCATCTGGTGTCCTGCTTACCTCCGGACGTAGCCGACGACTTAGCTGATATTTTAGCGTCGCCGCACCCGAGCCATCCCTACGACACGTTGAAAGGAAGCTATCATTTCCCGCAAGTCTGAGTCCGAACACAGCAGACTCCAAGAGCTCATCACGGCTACAGAGCTCAGTGACCGTCGCCCATCACAGCTCCTGCGACGCATGCGCCAGCTCCTTGGCGGCCCCTCCACCCCTCAAGAGGAGAAGCTGTTGCGTGAGTTGTTCCTCCAGCGCTTACCGCAGAGCGTGGTCCCGGTCCTCGTAGCTGCAGATGTCCCAGTAGACACGCTCGCTGAAATGGCTGATCGAGTGGCGGACTACTCGCGGCCACATAGCCTCAACGCCGTGACCACACCGCCACCGGACACCGCTGCCGACCCCGCGCTCGCGAGCATCGAGAACCGTTTGGACGCCCTTGTCAGACGTCTGGATGACTTTGTACCTTCGCATCGCCTACCGTCATCCAGGTTCCAGACACATAGTCACTCCTCGACGCCCCCACGCTCTCCGGGACTTCGACCAACTAACGCACCGCGGGACGTCTCATCCTCGACCGTGTGCTGGTACCACAGCCGATTTGGTGCCTCTGCTCGCAAGTGCACTCACCCGTGCTCCTGGTCGGGAAATGCGATGACCGGCCACTGACGGCGGCAAGTGGTACTGGTCGAAAGTCATGCCGCCTTTTCTATGTTTCTGATAAGATCACTGGCGCTTGCTTCCTAGTCGACACAGGAGCCCAGGTTAGCGTCATACCGGCCTCGTGTGCAGATCGCCGTCGCAACGAGCAGACCTGCCCACTCCAAGCGATTAACAATTCCGCCATTCGCACATACGGCCAACGCTCTCTTACACTTGACCTTGAACTACGCCGTACGTTCCGCTGGATTTTCATCCTCGCTGACGTCTCGCAAGCTGTTCTTGGGGCTGACTTCCTCAGCTTTTTCAGCCTTGCTGCGGACATGCATGCTCATCGCCTCATCGATCTCAACACCCGTCTCTCCATCAATGGTGTACTCTGCACTTCCTCGTCAACGGGGCTTCGAGCTCTCACACCTGCTTCACCGTATGCAAAAATACTCGCCGACTTTCCCAACATCACAAAGCCGCACACCAGAGAGTCACCGGTGAATCATTCCATCACTCGCCACATTGTGACCACTGGACCTCCCGTTTTTACACGTCCCCGTCGACTATCTGGAGAACGCCTCGCCATCGCCCGCCGTGAGTTTGAGCACATGCTTGAACTTGGAATTGTGCGGCCTTCCTCAAGCAACTGGGCATCGCCACTCCACATGGTGCCGAAGAAAGATCCCGGCGACTGGAGACCATGTGGGGATTACCGCGCTCTCAATGCCCACACCTCACCAGACCGCTATCCACTTCCTCACATACAAGATTTCCACATCAAATTTGGTTGGGTGCACGATCTTCTCTAAGATTGACTTAGTGAAGGCTTACCATCAAATTTCCTGTAGAGCCCGCCGACATTCCGAAGACGGCCATCACCACCCCATTCGGCCTGTTTGAATACGTTAGGATGCCTTTCGGATTGCGCAACTCTGTAGAGACTTTTCAGCGCACTATCAACGAGGTCACGCGAGGTCTCAATTTCGTATTTGCCTATCTTGATGACCTCCTTGTCGCAAGCTCATCCGGCCCTGAGCCATGAAGGGCACCTACGCACCCTGTTCCACCGCCTGGATGATTACGGCCTCGTAATTAATCCCAATAAGTGCCTATTCGGCGTCGATACAATCGAGTTCTCAGGCCACCTTGTCACTCCACAGGGTATCCAACCACTCGCCAGCAAAGTGAAGGCTATTCAAGACTTTCCACCCCCCGACTTCACTGAAAAAACTCCGAGAATTTCTGGGCCTACTAAACTTCCATCGCCGCTTTCTTCTAAAGTGTGCCACATTCCTAAAGCCCTTGACCGACCTATTGGCTATAAAAAAAGACCCGGCTGCGCCACTGGCGTGGATCGAGGACGCTGCATCTGCCTTCGTCAAAGCCAAGAAGGCTCTGGTAGACGCCACCATGCTCATACATCCCGTTCCTGTTGCTCCAATTCGTCTCATCACCGATGCATCGAGCGTAGCAGTTGGCGCCGTTCTCGAGCAGCACGTATCCGGTTGGCAGCCCCTTGGTTTTTCTCGCAAAAACTGAAGCCACCGGAAGCAAAATACAGTACATTTTCCCGAGAGCACCTTGCGGTGTACCTCGCCATCAAACATTTTCGTCATTTTGGAGGGCCGGGACTTCTACGTCGTTACAGACCACAAGCCCCTGACGTTTGCCTTCCATCGCAATCACAGCAATTACACTGCACGGGAGATCCGTCAACTATGCTTTATCTCCGAGTTCACCGTGGATCTCAGACACATCCATGGGCCGGAAAATGCTGCCGCTGATGCACTCTCCCGCATCGATGCCTTGTCGACCCAGCCACCACTAGACATGGAAGAGCTAGCAGCTGCCCAGAGCAACGATCCTGAGCTGCATTGTCTTCGTTCTTCATCCACGTCTCTTTCTTTCACGGAGTGCCTGCTTCCATTTTCTACCTCATTAATAACGTGCGAAACGTCTACTGGTGTTCCTCGGCCCTTCGTGCCTTCAGCTTTTCGTCGTGCAATTTTTGATCAATTGCACAATATAAGCCATCCTGGTATTCGTGCAACCCAGAAGCTTGTCCCATCTCGTTTCCTTTGGCCAAGCATAAATGCTGACGTCGGACGATGGGCGCGAACCTGCCTTAAGTGCCAGCGTGTTAAAGTTCACCGTCACACTGTCACGGCAACATCCCCCCTTTCGGCCTCCAGACGCAAGGTTTTCCCACGTGCATCTCAACATCGTCGGCCCTCTACCGTCATCACAAGGAGCCTGTTACCTGCTGACATGTGTGGATCGCTTTACCAGATGGCCGTAAGCGTTTCCCATTTCCGACATTACAGCACCGACAGTTGCTAAGGCTTTCACAAACGGCTGGGTGTCGCGCTTTGGATGCCATTCTGTCGTCACCACCGATCGCGGTCGTCAATTTCAATCGGCCCTTTTCACCGCGCTTGCCAATATCCTGGACATTCGACGCATTCACATGACTGCCCACCATCCTTCCGCCAATGACATGGTCGAACGGCTTCATCGACAACTGAAAGCCCACCTCCCCTTCGACCTTCTGGGCATTCGATCAGCATTGAAAGAGGATCTCGGCTGCTCATCAGCCGAACTAGTATATGGCGTTTCTCTGCGTCTTCCAGGAGAATTCTTCGAGCCATCATCACCACCTTCCACTCACGATGCCTCCACGTACATTCGAGAGCTGCGCACCACGTTTCGGGACCTTGCTCATGTGATTCCTGCCAACCTACACCCCCCAGTCTGTCTTCGTCAGCCAGGATCTGCATGACTGCAGTCACGTCTTCATTCGTCGTGACCAAATACGGCCACCACTCACACCGGCCTATGAGAGGGCCCATTTCGCGTACTCCATCGCACACCTAAGACGTTCGCGCTGGACATCAACGGCCGTGAAAACGTCGTGGCTGCCGATCGACTGAAGCCTGCATATATCGCCTGCGCTCGCTTCCTCGGGGCTCCCATCTTCAGTATGGATGCTTACATCCAAGCATGTTCACTGGGCGACTCCTATGGCTCAGGTTCTACGAGAGGGCGGGAGGCGGGGGGGGGAGCCCTGTAGCGCCTCAGAATGCGGCGCTCGTCAAGGAAGAAGTTGGCATTCGGTCGCGCGGCGGGTGCAGCGCGATAATAAAGAAATCAGTTCGAAAACTCAACACTGTTAGGGCTGGATCTTTCTCGTGTTAGCTCCGACGTAACTACCACGTCATCTTGAAGGTGTTTGTAAGTCTTGCATCTTGGACGAGAACGAGGTGCTATGTGGGTAGTAGAATGAGGGTTGACTTTGCGTTCACTAACATGCATAGGTCAGCAAAAATTTTATAACTCAGACAGACTCAATATGTATATTTTGCTCTGAGTCCATAAGTATATTTTACTTTCACACATTATTATGCAGCTGTGTGACACCTGTTACAACGTTGAAAGAATTTAGCTTTCAGTCTTTTTTGCATAAGTAGCTGTATAATTAAGGGCTGGACGAAGTCGAAAATGGGTGTCTTTTGTGCGTTTCCTAAGCAGGCATACAACTGCGATGTGCATTGTTGTACTGTTTAGGCTGTTCAATGAAACAAGAAGTCTTTTTTATGTTGCAACTGTTTTTATTTCGTCTGCGTTAACAGGTCACGCAAACAACTTCAACGCATGCACGTTAGGAACGCATACGTTGCATCGCGCGCACGCACAGCAAGAAAAAACGGGCTGTCATTTTCAAACAAATAAAATAGAACAATGAAAAAAGCGAAAAGAATCAAAATGAAAATGTTCCGATCATTACAAAATGACGTTTCGGCTACCGTACGGTAGCCGAAACGCCATTTTTTATGTACTGAACCTTTTCATTTTGGCCAGCGCTCATTCTTTTCGTTTCTTCATACTTCTTCCCGACCAGACGATGTTTCGTCAAAGCATCGATTTCAAAATAGAACAATCGACGCAACAAATGCCATGGTTGTCTAGTGGAGCAGGGTCGGCAGTGCAAATATCAAACCAGAATGAAAATTGAATATAAAAAAAATCAACGCCCAAGCACTCCGTACAAATGGTTAACCAGCGAAGCTGCAATGTGCGGCCCCGGTGTTTAGCAGTGGGTTCAACCCGACGCTGCACTGAAGCCTTCCACAATTATCATTGCCAGGTTGTGGTCGAACCACAGGCGGTCACAGACGTCGCAGCCGAAGCCAAAGTGCCGCTGGAGAAACCCTCGCCGAAAGCGGGCGTTCGCCCCGGCGAACGCGCTCCCGCAATCATCACGTCGACGCTGTACTGCCCGCAACGCCGCTTCTTCGGTGTTGGTGCAAGCGTTTGACATCGCGAGCTAAATCGGCGGCGTGGTTTGCAGGATCCGCCCAGCCACCGATGCTTGCATTCCCGTTCGCGATTTTGCGCGGCTTGGAAGGCTGCCGGATCATCGGTACGCAGTTGCTGCCGGCACTCGGCCTCGCGGGCCTGTTCTTGTGCCCGGACTGCAGCATCGGCCCGGCGAATGCGAGCTCTCTCACGTTTCCACTGTCGGCGCTCTTCTAAAGTTGTCCGCTGCTCGGGAGTTCGTAGGATCCGTGGCTTACCCATGTGGAAGCTCTCAGTCGAAACTGATGGCGCGTGCTCGGCGCCACGGCTGCGACGGGATGGACGACGTCACTCACGGCCCAGGCAATGGCGCGCGAGCTAGGGTACGACGCTCAGAACGACGTAATTGATAGCACAGGCAATGGAGACCACTCGTGACACGGATGTCGAGCGGTTTTTCGTTTCTCCTAGCCATATACAGCTTTCGCTGTAAAAAGAAACGGCTAGTAGCGGGCGCTTTGCGCGAGGCGCCTATGAGCCGCGCGTATCCGCTTTTCGCCACCATTCACCGTTGGTAGCGCCACTTGTACAGCTTAAAGCAGCAGCGCACGAGGCGGATAGCGCGAAAAATGCTGAGCACAAAGCAAGCAGCTCGAAGCGTCCCGCAGCAGACACAGACGACACGGAAAGCCGAAAGCAGACGACGTGGCTCGCCGATGTAGCTGTCACCCAACACGCTGTCTCGCGTTGGCAGGGGCCGAAATCAAGAAAAGCTGCTGGACAACTTCGACCCCGGTGTGTTGCACAGGGTCATGCACAATTCCTGTTGAAGAAAGGAAATTCCGGTGGTGCGCAAGCGCACCGCTAGCAGCGATAACCGCTTGCCGACGATAAAGCACGACAGGGCGCAGAAGGATGCATTAAGATATGCTCGCCCTCTTGATTGGTCGAGAAGGACTGCAGCTTCCACAGTGCTGCACGGAACTACTGAAGTAGAGGATAGTGCTAGTGTGACTGTCAAGCGTTTCATGCGATGGACGCTAAGCAGCCGATTCTTTGCATGTAAAATAATTTCGGAAACATTCACTACTTGTGCAAGGCTGGAGCCATCAAATGAGCTTGGGATTACCTGGTCTCTTCCAGCTTTTTAAAAACGTGGCTCAACGTTTACTTCGTCTGCTTGGTCTTCTTCGAAGTGAAGACCATGTAATCTCGGTCTCAATATGGATGGTAATTATTAGCTGGGTCTTAATGAGAGAAGATATAATTAACACGGTACTGAATAGTAGTGTCTTAATTGGTATTTTAATTAACACTTCGCAAATTCATCCATGTATAATTAACAAGATATTAGTTAGAATTGCGCTAAGACATAACCTTAATCAGAAGGATTCTAACTAGAATGACCCTAATGAGTAAGGTCCTGCTTAGCTTAGTGTCAATTAGCGTGCTTTTAATTAGCCTTGCTTCATTCGCTTGGTCTTAATTACCTCGGCCTTACCTTGAAACGGCTTCATTACCATGATCTAAGTAAAATGTGGCTTAATTAGCTCGGTTCCATAAGTAATTCGTTTAATTATCTCGATCTTTGCATTACATGGTGCAATTAGCAAGATATATCGCCTAGATAATTAATCTATCAGCCTGGCGCACGTGCTAGGGAAGCGAGCAAACGGTGAACAAGTTCGACGAAGAGGGCGCGCGCCGGCCGATCACCGCACTTGAAGGTAGAGGCTGACCATGATGGTTACAGGCGTGGCTTCGGCGATTAGCTC
Organism: Rhipicephalus appendiculatus; assembly: GCA_030522465.1. NCBI lineage: Eukaryota > Metazoa > Arthropoda > Arachnida > Ixodida > Ixodidae > Rhipicephalus > Rhipicephalus appendiculatus. Next base: position 13,978 of record JALIZH010012247.1, read on the forward strand.
CAGCTGCGCGCTGTTAAAGGAGTCCTGACACAAAAATTTTCGCCCCGTGTTTTTTTGCTGCAATGTGTTGCTGGGGGGCCTGTTAGTCATAACACGGCACATCGTTTGCTACAGCGCGCGACAGATAATTAATTACAAGCTCCTCATTACCGACACAGCCTCAGTTTCGGTTTGACAGAGCTCCAAAAACGACACGCCGCCGGGTGCAACTATCACCACCTAGCGAGTGAAACGCTCGGTCACGTGAGCACACAGAACAGTGACGCACTTACGCGTGGTCTGCATCGTCTGCTTGCATTCGCTTGTCACACATGCTGCGTGATGTCGTCGCCGTTGTCGTCGGGCTCATCGTCGTCTGATGCCGACGATTTTCTTGCGGCGGGGATGGAAGGAATTTTCGACGTGGCGAATCACTTCAGGTTTGACCCGCTGGCGAGGAGTGCTTCGTCGGGAAGCGGCAGCGATACCAGCGACGACGACCACAATGAACCTCGCGTCGGCAATGTACTATGGTAAGACCCGACACATTCGTGCACAAATGTTCTGCAGGGCAATTCATTTAGCCAAAGTACGTTCGCTTTTTCTACGTTCAATATCCGATTGAATCACTTGATAACATTGTGATGCCCTTCAAGTTGTTGGTGCCGAAAACAGCTAGGTAACACCACAGCACCAGACGTGAGCGATGCACAGGGTGGAGTCGGAAGACCCATGTACACCAAGTCCGGCGCCTGTGTGGTAAAGCAATGCGCCTCGAAATGGAGCCCGCAAACGCTACTGTTCTGCACGGGGGCCAGTCCTGATACTCCTGACGTCCACAAGCGCACACGAACTCGATCCACTTGTGCCACCGAGGTTCGTCGCGGGGAAACGTATGCAGCGATACGCCTGATCCCGACTTCGACGTGCAGAAGGAAACAGCGCAAAAGGATTTCGGCATTGTGGCCTGTCACAGCAGCCCAGGCAGCACAGAGAAAGCTGTAGTGTCGCCAAACACAAAACTTTAAACGCGTGCGCCGCGGCAGCGCCTCCTCTTGGCCGCGGCCACACACTCGCGAGCAGCCGCCGAGCAGTCACCAACAGCGCAGTGGCGAGCGCGACAAAACAGAAATGGCGGCTACGACGTCATCATAACCTGTTGTACCCGCTGCGTAGGGGGGTCACCTCGGGTCACCTCCGAGGGTGTCAATGCCGCCAGGTGCGGCCTAGAATGCTGCATCGCGCACGCGAACTTCAAAATTCATATAAAATACCTTCCAAGCTTTATTCGCTGTCGATATTTTGCAGATGGTACACGCATGTACACGGGAATCGATCCAGCAGGCTATCTCGGCCTCGAAATTTTGTGTCAGTACCCCTTTAAAAGGCACTCTGTCTGAGGTAATCTTGGATGGCACGGTAGTGACTATTCAAAAAGATAGCTAGTCCAGGCATTAAACGCTTGAAGATGAATGCAAACAGCCCGTATCTAAAAAAAATGTCGTTAGAAAAATTTATGGCACTCTGATCTTTAGTGCCAGAATCTGATTCTCCATTTCGCTCTTGAGTGTTTGGAACCCAGCTTCTAGCATCTGTATCACCGTGTTCTCTGCACACTGTGATACCTTGAACATCATGCCGTTCATCACGACTGTCATATTGGCGTTAATGTGGTCCTCCTCTTCGCTTTGCGGCTCCGCGCAGGTACGAAGCCGTCATCTGAAGGCTCCTCACTGCTGAGAGAGTAGACGTGGGTATCTTCCCTATCGCTGTCGCTCACTTGTCCTATCCGCTTCCTGGAGGTCGCCGCCACTAACGGCGCCGGTGCCGGCGGGCGCCCGGCGTGGTCTACATCCATCCCCTCCAAGGGGGGCAACGAAGACCGACCGGCAGACTTAATTTTCCACAGAAATACACCGAAATTGGCAGAAATAGCACGTATTCGAAACACACTTCTTCATCGTCTTCCAATGATGACTCAACTAACAGACAAGGATGCCAAGGAAAGTATAGGGGATGTTATTAGCAGTAATCGTAATGTTAATGTCAAGAAAGAAAAGTGGACGAGAAGATGGCTTGCCGCCGGCAGGGACCAACTGAGTTACGGCGGCGGTCATTCTCTCCGTCCACTTTAAAGTATATATATGTGCATTTAAACGTGTGAGTGTCAGTCAGCGCCAGAGGTCGGCAAACTCACTCATGAGTCGACTCACTCAGACTAACTGAGACTCAGATCGAGCTGTGTGACTGAGTGTGAGTGGAAGAGTTGATAGGGGGGGCTAGTTAGTATGGATTCATTATGACAACTTGGCAGCGCAAACAAACGGGACGAAGTAAAAATGTACACAAACAAGCGCAGTTTGTGTTTATGTACCTTCTTCCTTCGTCCCGTTTGTTTGCGCTGCCAAGTTATCATAATGAGTGTGAGTGAGTCCGGGTGAGTAATATTTTGGTGAGTGTGAGTCCGGGTAAGTCCGGTTGAGGAAAATATTGGTGATTCCGAGTCCGAGTGAGCCCTAAGAGCAAATTATATTTCTTGAGAGAGTCTGAGTGAGCTCCACCTTTCATTGCCGACCTGTGGATCTACTCACCTCACAGAATTACTATCAGCCTTGTATCGGCTTACGTTTATACTCAAATCTGTTCACACATCCCTCAGCACACAAGCAATCACGCACCAGCTCAATGTTTATTGATTCGAGGCGTGAGTTAGGGGGGAGAGGGATGTGTGGTGGTGTGACCTCCCCCCGCAAAATGTTTCACGGGAGGTCTTGATAGACATATCCAGTGTGAGTCGCATATTTCCTACAAACGTCTTTACTGGATTGCAACCACTGATAACTCGTATCTGAAGGCAGAATATCAAAAGGCGTATCGTAGAGCACCGATTACGCGAAATATTGACGTTAAAGAGGATTTACGCAATTATCGGAAAACCTAATTTTACGCCAGTGGACTCATGAGTCGACCCATTCACGCTTACTCAGATTCAGGTCAAGCCGCGAGTCTGAGTCTGAGTCCGGCTGAGCAATATGTTCGTGAGTATGAGTCCGAGTGAGTCGGGTTGAGGAAACCTTCTGTGAGTCTGACTTCAATGGAGCTCTCCGAGCAAAATACATTTCTTGAGTGAGTCTGAGTGAGTTCATTTATTTTTGCCGACCTATGGTCAGCACCGCCAGTAGCCATTACGGTGAGCGTGGAACACTTTTTTTACCTGTTAGGGTCACCTAGCACGTGATCTTATTACGAGCTGGCAGCTGACCCATAATCTCTCGCATATTGCATGAAGACATCAAGTCTGCCAGAACGAGACCCTCGCTATAAATGAAGGATAGAAGTGTAAATTTAAGTGCTCGGTTTTCTTGGTTAGACGTAATGGCGCCGTAATGGCTACTGGCGGTGCCGACTGACACTCCCACGATAAAATGCACATATATATCCTATAAAATAGACGGAGGGATGACGGCCGCCGTAGCTCAGTTGATAGAGCATCGGACGCGTTATTCAAAGGTCGCTGGTTCGGTCCCCTGCCGGCGGCAACTTATCTTTTCGTCCACTTTTCTGTATTCACATTTACATTACATTATTATTAGTTATCATTAATATGTATTATACAATATCATTTCAATATTATTGTACATATTTGTTTTCCAAAACCAAATAATCGAGAGCTACCAGTCGACCTTATATCTATGGCAGATTGTAAACACTGTCACACATATGTTGCGTGAAAAGAAAACTTATAAGGGCCACAAGTTCGCACTCATTACGGTATCAAGTCCAAGTCTTCTGCAGCTATTTCATCATGAAACTCATAATTGCCCAAATCTAAAGGCGTTATCTCACCGTTATACTTTTTAAAAAACTGAAATTCTTCCTGGGTCATCATAAATAATATAGCGCATCTATCATGACTTTGTCAACTTGCATTACATTTACTGTACTGTAATTTTTATTTCCACTTAATGCTGTTTTTAGTTTCGTTAGTACTACAGTTGCTGTATATCACTGTTTCAATGTCATTTGCTTATTCTTGTCGTTTTCCTACGCATTTTCAATCAATGCCTTTAAGCATAGTGGGTTCCTCTATAGGTGTCGGACTGCGACAGTGGTTTCTAAAAAAACTCCTTAAATATTAACACGATAGATATAGGCAGCTTGTTTCGCACAAATTTAGGTATTGACGCCGTTGGTAGTGAGAGAAAAGTCAGCGTTGTCTGTGAGCGAAAATTCGAGAAAGTTGCAAATAAACAAATGATAAGAAAAGCTCAGTTTGGGTGGGAATGAAAGCCAGGTCTGCTCGACAAACAGGTGTGCTACCACAGAGCCGTGTAATTTTTTTTTTGTTGCGATAGCAATTATATGGACACTCTCGGCTGATTTTTGCCGTCATGTCCCGTTTATATATATATATATATATATATATATATATAAAAGCCACGAATAAAAAATGTCACAGTTTTGCCACAAGACGAAGCAATGAATGCGATAGCAACAAATTGGAATGTCAAGCGACGAATGGCAAGCAGGTGGAAACGTATAGCGCGCTGCTCACGCACACATGACGCACGAAAACAACACGCACAGGACGAGAGAGAAGTAACAACGTTCACAGCTCGACACTTAACGCTCTGCTCAAACAAAAACGACGCGCGAAACGAATGCACAGATACAGGCGAGCGCGAACTAACAAGTGTCACAGTTGTTAATTCGCTGTGTTTGAAAAGCGTCTTCTTTTCGCAAACCTGCCGCGAGCGAAGTGACCTTCGTGCGCTCTGTAACTACAACGCAATCGTTCCGGCAAAAGCCCAATTCTCCCCCACCGTGAGATAAGCGCGAGCGCGAACGGGCTAACGGACGTCTACCCCCCGCAGGGCAAAGGGCGCGAGCGGATGAGCGCGGGCGTCGCGACGAGTGAGGCCGGTGGGGAGCCGTGCTATGCCCCGCCGAGCGTCGGAAACATTTTTCTGAATGATTTTTCTTTGAGGCTTTTATAAGTATATATATACACATAATTATACGGGACATGACGGCTACGGCGAAAAGCAGCCGAGACTGTTCATATAATTGCTATCGCAATAAACACCCGTGGGTAACAGTGTGTTTGACGAGCCGGGGAATGCTCAAGGAGAGGAAACTCCCCGCGCGTCTTTAACAAGCGCCGAAAGACGCGAGGAGGGGGGGGGTGTCCTTCATGCAGCCACTGCGACGTTTGGTTTTACGAGCGAGGTCGTCGCTGGCGCATGCGTTATCTCGCAATCTCAGCAGCCGTCAGCGGTCGGATGGCTCCTACGTGCTCCGCTCTCAACGCGAGGACATTGTGCGAACAGTGTCCCTGGAGCGGCCGTATTCTCTTAAACCAGCATTTTGTAGAGTTGCGTGAGATCGGATCCACAAGGTTTAGCTGCCAGCCTCACTTCGATTAACATCAGAATTTGTTGCTATCGCATTCACTGCTTCACCCTTGCGGTGAAACTGTGGCTTTTTTTGCTCACATGGTGTTTATTGCAAATGTGCTTAGTGTGTATAATAGCGTACAAAATAATCAAGGCCGCCTCGATACGCGCATCATAAGCATTACGAAGAGAGATGTTTCAAATAGCACTGTTTTCTAAAATAGTATCAGAGGAGTACATTTCATGAACAGTTGATACCATATTTCAATAGCACAAAAAGACACAGGGACGCAGGCGAGAAAGACGACACAGGCGCTAGTAGCGCCTGTATCGTCTTTCTCACCTGTGTGCTTGTGCCTTTTTGCGCTATTCAAATATGCATTCCTAGATACTAGCTCGACTTTCCGTGCTACTGCAGTTGATACCAATCCAGCTGAAACTGTAATTACGCATAAAAGTCTTTAGTCAAGCCACTGTATGGAACTGCTTCCGGAAAAACACCTTTAAGAATGTCATGTAATGCCTACGAGTTTCTTGACGCATATAATGTTACGTGGCAGAAGCGTAGAATAGCACCAGGGGTCAATGCATGTGAAACCTACAATGAGTGTAGGGGTTTAAAGACCCACACATTACGAAGCACTCCGACACGTTGAATCATAATCAACAAAAGCATCAACATAGTGAGCTGCTACATAGGTTCGCGTATAGACCTTGTGCAAAATCTGCTGCCATCGCCATCTAACGGTCGCCGTACGCGTTTCCACCATGTTGAAGGTGAGGCGCTCTCCGCATGTGCACACACGGAGCGTACGTGTCGACGTGTGGCGGCTGATAGGAGCGGCGGTTCCGAGATATTAAATGCGAAGCATCTCTTAGCGAACTTCGGCAACTTTGCGCGTATCTATCTATCTATCTAGCTCTCTATCTATCTAGCCGCCTACGACATGGTGCTCTCCTGGCCGTATCGTTAATGGGATTTATACCAAATTGGGTATGACATAACATGACTGTATGACGAACATAAGGGCTGGTCAAACCATGAAAATCATGACTAACTTGTCATGAAAGTATGATTTAAACGCCACGCCTATGGCGCGCTCGCGGCCGTTTCATCCCAGTTGAAAATCCCACCAGAGTGTGTTTGGTGTGTTCTGGTGCGTTTTGGTGTTGACACCAGAATACACTGGTGTGTTCTGGTGGACACACCAGCCTGGTGGGATGTGTTCTGGTGTGAACACCAGCCTGGTGGGACGTGTTCTGGTGGGTACACCAGGTTGGTGGGATGTGTTCTGGTGGGAACACCAGGTTGGTGGGATGTGTTCTGGTGGGCCACCAGCCTGGTGGGATGTATTGTGGTGGACACACCAGCCTGGTGGGATTGTATTCTGGTGGATACACCAGCCCTGTGTGATTTTTTTCTCGTGGATACACCAGCCTGGTGTGGTGTGTTCCGGTGTATACACCAGCCTGGTGTGGTGTTTAGCCAAAACCACAACGGGTTGGTACGGTAGTAGACTTTTAGTAAAAAAAATGGAGCTCACAGGCTGCTCAAGAAATGTATTTTGTGTTTGAAGCTTACCGTAGGCGCGAGCACAGGGGCGGCAGGAGGGGCGGCGCCCCCCGCCCCCCCCCCCCTAGTCACCTAACAGGGGGGTGCAATGCCAGCACAATACTTTGACATAATAGGGAGGGGGGACACTACGACGAACCTACCCTTCCCCCCTGAAGGGGAACCCTGCGCACGCCTATGGGGCTTACAATTGGACTCAGAATTTTCTTCAACCGAATGCACTCGGACTCAGACTCCCTAAAATTTTCCTCAACCAGACTCACTCAGACTCACTCACCAAAATATTACTTAGCCGGACTCATTCAGACTCAAGGCTGGATCCGAATCTCAGCGAGTCAACTCATGACTACGTAAACTTATAATTAACTTTTCCGACCTGGGTGTCAATGTTATTGTTTCCTTGGCATGTGTTAACGCTCTCCACACACTGGAGCCAGGAAGCATGTATAACATATTTTACTTTGGTTTTAAAGATTTTGTCGACCAGCATCTGCAAGACAAACCCACCGTAATAGACCTTATCATGACGAGATAGCACCACTCGCTAGATTTGCAAGTGCTGCGTCTGAGATGCAACCAAATACACGTCACTATGATAACACCTCCTCGATATCGAAACCAAAAATGTTTTTTTAAGGAAGCGGTATTAAAAGTATATGAAAGGCGCTCGGAACAACTATACATTTTTTAGTGTTTGTGACACCAGAACTTTTATTAAGAGCAAGAATACGAAAACTGCTAAAATTTGTGTCACTACTCCTTTAACGCTATTTAACATAATAGGTGCCCTCCACTGCCCCTTTTGATCTCGTACCTTCAGATATTAGTTATTAGTGGTTGCAATCCAGTAAGCACAATTTTATTGAAAGACAACTCACACGAGATCATGCGCATCGGCAGGGGGGTCAGAAAGGGGCACTTGCCCCCCCTCAAGCCACTCAAGCACTTTCCCCACACCCAAGCTATCCCAGTGCTCTCCGCCTCTGCCAGTCGCGATGCAACAATGGTTTGCACCCCCAAGAGAAAAGTATGCTGACGACCATGCACGAGATACTTTTATCAATAACTTCCCGTGAAAGAGATTGCACGCTGAGATGAAGGCAACCCACCTCCATGACGCATGCCTCTGATCAATAAGTATTTAGCTGCAGTATGAACTCTCATGCATTGAAGTATGCCAGTAGACACAGGTATAAACATGAGCCGACATAAGGCTTATAGTAATGAAGTTGAGTAGATAGGACCATCAGTTGGCAAAAAAATGGAGCTCACGCAGGTTCACTCAAGAAATATATTTTGCGCTTATGGCTCACTCGAACTCAGACTCACCAAAATTTTTCTCAACCGCACTCACTCGGACGAAATCTTGCCAAAATATTACTCTCCTGAACGCACTCCGCCTCAGACTTGCTGCTTCATCTGACTATGAGCGAGTCGACTAATGAGTGAGTTTGCTGACCTGTGTATATCACTCTCTGGTATGCTGTATTCTCTTGGACAAACCACATCCTCATGTGGCACCACACAGCTAGTCTGACCAGGTGCTTTCCAGAGCATTAAAGAACACGAGACAGCCCTACAATTTACTGTGAACACGAAATTTGTACACATTGTGGAACTGATGGCAAACAAAAGGCACAGAAACTAAAGCCAAACAGCAGTGTGTATGCTTTATTTCAGAATACATGTTTAATTACACCAACACAAAGCTTTTGTACTACAATTGATATGTACAAGATACTATATAAACTGTCCTGGGCAAATGATGCTTGATCATAGCAACGAAATAATCGAAAAGTCCAACAGAACGTTGTGCAAATTAGGTACTTGAATATAAAAGCACCCAAATTCTGCATTGTATTGTATTGTTGCATTGCCCTCACATAGGAATAAATATTGAAAACTCGATTTGAAACAGTCATTAATACCAAGATGGTGTGCATGTTTGGTGCACGGCAAACACATATCCGTATATATGCGAGAGGGGCAAATTGACATGGCATCCTAGGTCCAACGACAGCAATGGACATGGCGTTCAACAGTGCAGCACATTGCACAATGTGAAGAGCCACACAATCATTGTGAAAATGCATGAAAGTTTCTTCTCTTTTCTGCGTGAAGACATGACTGTCCCATGAGTACAAGCTTCTATTGACTGCAGTGCCAACAGGTGCTGCCGATTGCAAATCAAACAACTTTATATTTGGGGCTTCAAAGGCTCACCAAGACTTTAAAAAGAGCATAGATGATATGGCTTAGAGTTAGTGAAATGTGCATTAAAAGGTAATGATGCAAAAATTTTCAGTTGTCATTTTTTTAGCGTCAAATGAAAGGCCAAGCCCTCAAGAGCCTAGAAGGTGCGCTAGTAAGCATGAGTGCACCCTGAAAAATGAAGTACACGTTAGTATTAGTTCCTACTGAACCCTGACGCCACGACATGATACAAGCTTCTCATCACATCCTCGCCCAAGCTCATGATATTGTGACGTTTCCACGGTTGGCTCTGTTGGTGACGCACAAGCAGCCATTTTGTCTGTTTTCGTCCCTGACACCATCAACACTGCTGATACTGGTGCGTGAGGCAACCAGAACTTGTGGCCTGACACCACACTAGGGTCAATGTCACAAGGTAAACAAAGCTAAAGTTAACTTTAAATGTTTCCCGAGTTTCACACTACCTCATAGCCATCTCCACATAAAAGAAATTTGTATAACAAAGCAAAGTCAGCCTTGAAAATTGGTGTTGGTACTTCTTTCAAAGGATGCAAAAACATCGTTTCCAAATATTGCATTACGCAGCTTCAGCAAGCCATCCACTTGTATCCATTGCAGTCCAGTCGTTACAACAAAATCAAGAACTAGCACATAACTTGCAATCTGCTCACAGAGAGGCCAGGAGGCATTGTGGCTCAATTTCTTGCCATACAATCAAAGACCAGCATCACGGTTGATGGCTCGAGCATCTTCAGGAGCCTCTTGACTACTTTCCAAGTTACCATGGACTTTGCTGACTGTTCCAGAAAATTCATCCTGTGCATTTGGTTCATCTTCGAGCCCAACAATGTCCTCAGCAAGCTCATTTGAACTTGCCTGCATAGAAAAAAAAACAGAAACAAAACAGCAGTGAGACGGTATTCAGAAGTTATTCATTAACGTTAAATCATAAAGTGTAAGAGGCACAAAAGCAAATTTGCAGACAAAGCAACAAACGACATGACTGAGTTGGCTCTTGCCTAGAAGTTGAAACCCACGAAAGCGGCAGCTGTCCAATGTTGCCGGTATGAAGGCAGCAGTACACAATGAAGCTGGCATGACACGTGCTCTAACAAGTTAACCATATTTGTGTTTTTTTTTGGCTGTTTGCTTCTTCCACGTGACAACCAGTAGTACGTTATATAACGTACATACTATTCCAACTTTGTGCTACTGACTGGTCTCTCATAGCAATTCTGGCTAACGAGCAATGTATTCTAGATTTCTGCAACTGAGCAATCTAGCAAGACAAACGAGTGATGTGGTCATGCGACAGTCCATTTCGTTGCGTGTCACTTTTGAATGCAAAATAGCTCTAATGATATTTGGGCTTCAAGCACTCGCAGCATGACAGCTAGCAGATGTGAAATTGACAATGATTACAGCAAAGTGATGCGAGCACAAAGAGATCACAGATGCTGTAATACCGAACAAGTCATGAAAACAAACCATTCATGGTTCTGGCAAGAAAAGCGTATTAATAAATCTTATCTACACCAAATTACTCTGACTATCATCGTCCTTTTGACAGCTGCTCAGAATTTTGAGTAGCAAGCAATACCAAATGAGAGGGTTAACATCACAGCACAGCTCATTTATTATTCCTTGAAAGGATTTTTTATTGGGATAGTTTTTTTACACGTGAAAAGTACACAGTAGCTTAAACGGAAATAATACAGGCCAGGATCACTGTTCCCGTCTCAGCTTGCACTACTGAGCATTACTACATTCCTTTCATTAAATCAGGGACATCTGCTCAATGTAGGTGCAATGCTGTTTCAGAAGCCTCTGCATAGCACTAATGTGTAAATGTTTGTATAAACACAGCCAGTAACTCATTTTCTTTGTTGAAATGTGTCCTTCATTGCAAGTGCATGGAACATTCCTCGCACACCTGGTGTCTTAGATTTGCTACTAATAAATGATACCCGAGCCAAATGGGCACTTTTGAAAGGCCATCCAGTCGATGACCCCCGAAACATTACTATTACCTCTATCAACACCGTGCAATTGCCTGTCAGGTGGTTGCATTTGCGTGCCAGGTGCTTATTACTTCAGTCTTCGTCGGCAGAAAGGAAGGAAAAATAGGGTACGAAAAGAGGAACAAAATCCGTTGTTTAAATCTTCATATTATAAGCAAGCCAAGTGGAAACAAAACTGTCCTAGATGTGGCAACACTTGTGCGAGTTAGCAGACGACGAAAAAAAAAAGCAAAAGAACTTCCTCGCAAGCCCACTTGGACAAGAGTTGAAGAGAACGGGCGGCAGTGGTACTGCGCAGGCATTAAATCCTAGATATCGCCCTTCATGTATTAACCGCCAGTTTCGTGGCCAATCCCCCCGTAGTAAGAGCCGAAATTCAAGGGCAAGCAAGTACCCTCTCCCTCTCACCCCTCCCTCGCGGGATGCCTACTGACAGCCCCCCCCCCCCCCCAAAAAAAATGAATGCACACTACCCACACACTTCCTCTCTTTAACATACAGGCACCGACCCCGTGTTCTTTCACCGCCCCTGCCCCCCCTTGACGCAGCGCCATGCTCCCTATTGGGCTGCAGAGTTAAGCGTTATTGCCATAATTAACACTACTACTACTCACCTCTCCCTCCCGCATTTATGGGATCGAAATTCTGGACAAAACGCTCGCACCGCACGCCCAGCTGATACGCTGATACATAGATGTGAAACAGCTGACTGCATCGCCCCGAGGAGGAAAGCTGTCATTTACGACGAAAGAAGCTGTTGCCTCACATGAGCGCGAGCGTAACGGCTCCGTGTGCGAATTGAAATTGATAATGCCGGGCGCCGAGAGTCATTTTGAAATAGAACTTACCTGAGAAGCATCTAGAGTAGCAGACGATTCTTGTTCTGCATCCACACAGTCTGTAGAGAAACTTCGATGTTGAGTCGGTTCCAAATAGAACCGATAACGCCAGTTCGGAGATGGAACTGGTGGAACCGACTACCGTGACGGGCCAACACTGCCAACACCTCGACGGGCGCAGGCCCGGACCCCGGGGCTACACTGTACCGGGGCCGTCACTTCTGTACTGACGGAAGTACGATTAACACGCACAGAACACGCAACGTATATACAATATCATACAAATCCGGTTGTTATTCACTTTGCAGCCGCTGCTTTAGTGGCGTAGTGTGTAAGACCGCTACACGGTACGTGGAGGCGGTTCGCAACGTCGCGAGTTCGAATCTCGCTGGTTCTTCTTTTTTTACTGCTCTTGTTTTCTTTTTCTTTTTTCACATTGTGTGACTACTAACCGAACTGCTTCGAAGGAACCGCTATTTTTTTTAGACAACAATTAAGCAGAAGGCTGAAGCCGCTGAAGCTGTACTCGAATGACCCGAAACATCGCTGCATTACATCGTACAGGAATGAGGCACCGGCGTGGTATTTCCGACTAATGATTTATTACGTGGAGAACGCGCCAGAGCCATAAACCCAGGAAAAAATAGTGACAATCGTTAGCGCTCCGTTGATAAAATAGCTAGCTTTGGTGTCGTTCGAAACCGGAACTGATTGTATAAAAGCTGTGACAATATAATAAATTATTAGCAGCGCTTTCATGTTTGTCACTACTTGATTTATGATTTAGAGCTCAAGAACTTTCAACTAAAACAACAAAGTTAATCAGTCAAGAAAATATAATGTCAGTACACAGCCATCATACACTTAGCGGTAAAACACTCATTTTACGGCTCTGTTAGCAACACTGACGTTGTTTTTTTTTCTTCTCATGGCGGATCTTGTGTGCGTGAACGATCGCGCGCTTGTCAACTGTTACTGAGATGCCGTTCTTCGTCTACGTGAGATAACAATTTCACAAGATCGAGAAGGTTATAGGTGCAGAGAGCGTGTGGTTATGGTGGCCACCCTAGTGCGGCGGTTTAGCCGCGAGGACGTTGACGACTTCACCCCTGGGGATGTCTACAGTGCTTCCTGAGAGCAACAAAGAGAAGACCAAAGGCGGCTACTACGACACCGCACTTCTGCATATGACAGGTGAAGTAAAATTCTTCATTACGTAGGCTGCGTATTCTGTGCGCATGTTTAAAATCTCTTCTCTGGCTAGCGTAGCCCAAGAAGAGATTTTTCCCCCATTGTACTTGCGACTTGCTGAACCACGCCGTGTTTAACCAACTATGTCATGCCCCAGCGCTGGCCGACCGCTGGCTGCATGCAACCTGCTTATTATTCAACCGTATGTGCTTACGCCGAGCTGCCGTCTCCGCGATAGAGTGCATCAGTGGATGCTATAATTTGCGCTGTGTGCAGATCCGTGAACCATGATTCGCAAAGATTTTATTAATCAACGGGGTGAATCTGTGATAGTATATAGATGAATTGTCGAATACCGCAGTTCTTGGTCACTTGTTATGTTCGAAAGGGATTGATCACGACACTTGCGAGTGACTTATGTTCTCTAATGCGCTGCACCATAGGGCTCATGCTTCAGGAAGAGTTTAAAACAAGCGTGCGACTACGAAGCTTACCAGCTTAAAGATTTCTTTAGCGAAATCTTTGTCACCATTGCATTACACTTATCTTTATTAACCAAAGGACTTGCTGTTGAATTCGTGTATTCAGCATGTTGTTGGTTGTATTGCTGTGAGGCCTTGCTCAGTGTTACAAGGCTGGGCTTCTGTGCTGTGATCTTTCCCACATGGTTTTATGCAAATGTGTGCTAATCATCATAATTACTTTACTTTTTGATAAGGGCGGCCCTTAATTGTAATTTTCCTCTACTGGTAGTTGGAACGATAAGTGTACAAACAAAATTGTTTACTTTTCTTTCACAATTGTGATAAAGTGCACGATTCCCATTGCATGTTTACATAGTTTTGTGTGACTCCATTGTCTTCCCTATTGCAAAAACCAGCGCCCCCCAGCGTGATACCAGTATGTTTTCTGGCGCTGGGTCGCACTGCCCTACTGAAACGTTCCATATGTTTCCGTATGTTTTTTTACGGAAAACATACGGATTCCGTATATGTGCCATATGGAATATACGGATTTCTTACGGATTTATACGGAAGCTTACGGAAATTGTAAGGAAAATATGGAGACTGACATATGGCGTATAAGGAATTCCGTACGGGTATACGGATTTAGTCGTAAGGAACTTACGGAGTCCGTATCTAATATATGGAAGAGTCCATAAAGCGATACGGAATATACGGAAAGTATGATATGGAACAAACGGAAACCGCACAGGCCCGTAGCCAGGAATTTTTTCGGGGGGGGCAAGGCGGGGGGGGGTGGGGGGGGGGCACTTGATGAAGGCCTTGAAAGGCTTATTTTTATTATTTGTCCTCGGTAAAACACCCCACTCCATCCGAATTTCGGAGGGGGGGGCTAGGGCACCCCCCTTGAAATGGGCACCCCCCCCCAAAATTGGGGGGCCCTAGGGCACCCCCCACCCTGAAAAGCCAGGGGGGGCCTGGGGTACCCCCCCTGGCTACGGGCCTGCCGTACGAGCACAAGGTTAGAACCAGGCCCGTAGCCAGAAATTTTTTCGGGGGGGGGGGGGGCACCTGTTCAAAACCTTGAACACCACCTATTTTCATTATTTATTCTCGGTAAAACACCCCCCCTCCATCCGAATTTCGGGGGGAGGGAGCCCGGGCCCCCCAGCCCCCCCCCCCCCCCGGCTACGGGCCTGGTTAGAACAAACGCAATCCACATCTGCTCTTTGGAAATTCCCATGTATCAGCAAAAAGTGCATGCGTATAGCGTTGTGTTCTACACAAGGAAGACACATGAGCGCACAGCAGGGGCGAAGGCAGAAATGTTTTGTCGGGGGGGGGGGAGGGGGGGGGCACCTCTTTGATCAGAAGGAGGGGGACGGGCAGGCAAATGGTCATTTTGCGCCCTGTTTGCCATGGTGAAAAAATATCGGGGGGGGGGGGGGGGGGCACAGGCCTAGTGTGCCACCCCTGGCTACGCCACTGGCGCATAGGTAGAACGAGCAGAACCTAGGCGTGCACAAGAAGAGAGGGGGGGGGGGTGACCGCCCCCTGTAGACACCAAAGAGGGGGGTTGTGCAAAATCTGCCTCATATACTTTGACTTAGTAGGCGAGGGGCGGTGCGATGAACCTTTGCTCCCCCCACCACCGTCGGCAAAAAAATTCGACCTCACTCAGACTCACTGAAGAAATATGTTTTGCTCTGAGGACTCACTCAGACTCATACTCGCCAAAATTTTCCTCAACTGGAATCACTCGGACTCAGACTCGCTGTAATTTTACTCGACCGGACTCACTCGGACTCAAACTCACGGAGATATTACTCAGCCGGACTCACTCAGACTCATGGCTTCACCGAAATCTGAGTTGACTCATGAGTCCGTTAGCGTGAAATTAGCCTTTTCAATTTTGGTGTCAATGCTCTTTTAATGCCAATACCTCACGTAATTGGTGCTCTACAATACGCCTTTATATCTTGTACCTTCAAATACAAGTTATCAGTGGTTTCAATCCAGTAAGGTCAATTCTATGAAATACTCGTGTCGCACGAAATCTCTATCAAGAAGTTCCCCTGAAAGAGTTTGCAGGTGAAGGTCATGGCGCCCCCCTCTCCTAACTCGCACCTCGGTTAAAAAAATATGAAGTAGCCC
Source organism: Rhipicephalus appendiculatus (assembly GCA_030522465.1). Taxonomy (NCBI): domain Eukaryota; kingdom Metazoa; phylum Arthropoda; class Arachnida; order Ixodida; family Ixodidae; genus Rhipicephalus; species Rhipicephalus appendiculatus. Next base: position 29,809 of record JALIZH010012247.1, read on the forward strand.
ATCATTGAAATATCTGTGAAAAGATTTGAGTACGAAATTAAGCGGATATAACGCTGATAGTAAAGCTAAAGCTGAGTAGATAGGACCATAGGTCGGCAATTAATGGTGGAGCTCACTCAGACTCACTCATGAAATATATTCCGCGCTTAGGGCTCACTCGAACTCAGATTCAACAATATCTACCTCAACCGGACTCACTTGGACACAGACTCACGAAAATTTTCCTCAAGCAGACTCACTCAGACTCAAACTCACCAAAATATTACTCACCCGGACTCACTCAGACTCAGGCTCACGGCCCACTCTGGCTCTGAGTGAGTGTGAGTGAGTCGTCTCATGAGTGAGTTTGCCGACATATCCCCCCCCCCCCCCTGATAGCGAACCACGCTCGTCTGTGAGTGGAACCAATATGTGGGATGCACATGTGCGGAACGCATGCGTATCACACATGTGTACAGCAGTGGTAAAATCTTCTTGAGCACACAAGCTTATATATGACATATGCAGAATATTTATTCATTTATTTATTTCTCACTACTGCAGTGTTCAAAGATCATGATTATTAGGGTGATGTATAGGTTACAAAATAAACAGACATTCACCCGTTCTCAGACTCATGCCGATACTCACACCGATGACTATTCACTCATGTTCATACTCACATCTACTCACATTCCTTGTCACTCACTCGTATACACACTATCACACTGGTGAACTCACTCACTTTCATACTCAGACTCACACTCATTGATAGTCACTCACGTTCCTACTGTCCACGTTCATAATATATTTGTCCACGTTCATGGATTGGCTACAGAGAAGCTTTACAAGGTGGGCTGTGGTAACATATTCTAAAGTGAATGAAATTATTTAGGTCCAGTTAAGCACAGCATGAACTTACTGGTTTAACCCTCGTAGTCGGTCATTCACACTGACAACAAACATTCTCTTTGACATGAAATGACTTCATGAAAACTGTCTTTCTTTTGTCGTAATTGGGTGTTTTTGAACTTCTTGTATGCTCAGTATTAAACCAACAACGACTTGTATCAAGAAAGACCCGGTAGCCTGCAGGCTTTGTTAATTGGAAAGATTCACATTGAACGAGCACTTTCCCTTAAGCAATACGAGGCAGTACTTTCTCTATTAATATATGTCGTGAGAGCATACTCAGTTGCCTTAATATGTCACTTGCACAAATTAAACTTCTGCCTGAAGGACCACATTAAATATATCTCAGAGATCACAATTTGGGTTTAACAGGTGTAAGTGGTTCTTAAACTAGTGGTACTACCTGCGTGGCCTGTATATATTGCAATTTGAACATTTTTGAGGCACTGGTCTTGATAACATACATTTTTTTTACATAATGTGCTGTGCGGATGCACCATGTCGTACGTACGAAAACTTTATGAAACAGATGCATGCAGTTTTTGTTAAAGAGCTTCACTCTCTCCCATTTGGTTGCACATAAGGGTTTAAGAGCACACGTGTGTCTACATAATTCAGCCACAAAGGAAGTACTGATGTATTCAAATCGGTAAAGAGAAAGCTCACTGCTCTGATTAAGAGTGACAATGTTGCACTTCTGATCCTACTACTGTAACACCTTCATCGTCAGATTAAACAGCTAAATAAGTGCTTAATTTTTTTATATGTTGTCGTACGTGCTAATAAGTGTGGATGCTGTTCAAATCTCCAGTGATCAATATTACATACGCATTGTCGTACAGAAGCTCACTGTTGAAGATCCCAAACCACATGTCGAGCTGCTTGGTTATTTGTTTTCATGCAAGTTATGTAGCAGCCAATTTTAAGATAGATGTATGAAGCAATTTTGCCTCTTTGCTCTACTTCCCTATTGACCATGAATCTGGATGCACATGATTAATACCCACTTAAACTTCAAGGGTACACAAAATGAAACAAAAACAAAGAGGTAAAACAGAAAAGTAAGTCAGGCAGGTTAGTCAAGTTGAACTGATTTGCTGCCCTACAGTGGGAGTGAAGGTGGTCAAAAAAAGAAGTACACATGAAAGCACAACTGATATTCATGCACACATAACAGTGTTCATCACTTGATGGAACCCATAAGTACTCACTCGCATTCGTACTCATACCTACTCACACTCATCGATACTCACTCACATTCATACTCGTGCCAACTCACCCTTATGTGTACTCACTCACGTTCATACTCACGTTTACTCAAGCCCCTTGTCACTAAAACCTTTCAAATGAGTGTGCGTACTCATGAGTGAGTAGTATGCCAAGCTGCAACTGTCGCATCTTCTGTAGGTAAGAGACTGATATACACAGAGATGGTTTCCAAATGATTCAGTTCAAGAAAAATTATTTTTGTATTGAAAAAATATTTGTCTGTGTTCATGGCCTGGCTACCCAGAAGCTTTACAATGTGGGCCGTTGTAACATCCTAAAGTAAGTGAATGAAATTATTTAGCTGCTGTTAAGCACAGCATGAAAGCACAGCACATCATTAGTGTAACCCATGTAGCTGCACATTGGCGTTGGCAACAAAGACACATTCTCTGTGCCATAAAATGAACATCATGAAAACTGTTTTCATTTTGTCATTATTGAACTTCTGGTATTCTCAGTATCAAACCAAGAAAGACTTCAACCAAAAAAGCCCAGTTGCCTGTGGGCTTTGCTAATTGTAAATATTCACATTGAACAAGCACTTTCCCTTAAGTAGTATTAAGGAAGTACTTCTTCAATTATATGTGTGTCATGAGAGCATACTCAGAGTCACCTTATGTCACTGGCATGTACTAAACTTCTGCCTGAAGGACCATATCAAATGTTGCTCAGAAATCAAAATTTGAAGTAGCAAGTGTACGTCGTTTGTAAACTGGTAGTGCTACCTGTCTGTCCTGTATATGATGCCATTTTAACTTTTCTGAGACTGGTTTTGGTGAAAAACAGTTTCTTCCATGATGTGCCATGCATGTACACAGTGTCATGCGTATGAAAACTTTAAGAGACAAACGTATTGACTTTTGGTTAAAGAGCTTCATTCTCTCCCATCTAGTTGTACGAAAATTGTCCAAGTGCATACATATGTGTTTACATAGTTCAGCCGTAGAGGCAGGCCCGTAGCCAGGAATTTTTGTTTTTTTTTTTGGGGGGGGGGGGGGCACTTGTTGAAGGCCTTGAAAAACACCTATTTTTTTATTTTTCCTCGGTAAAACACCTACCTTCATTCAAATTTCAGAAGGGGGGGGGGGGGGGCTAGGGCCTTCCCCTGGCTACGGGCCTGCGTAGAGGTAGTATTGGTGTACTTACATCTGTTCAAGTGAAAGCTATCACCAATAGTGACCATGTTGCACTTCTGATCCTACTGCTGTAATACCTCTATCATCATGATTATATGGCTGGATGTGTGCCTCACTCATTCATGTAGTTGTATGTGCAAGTAGTAAGTGTGGTTGCTGTTCGAATCACAGGTGATCAATAACACATATGCGTCGTCATACAGAAGCTGCCCGTTGAAGATTCTAAACCACGTGTCAGGCTGCTCGGTTATTAGTTTTCATGCAAGTTATCAAGTAGCCAATTTTTAGATACAGATATATGAAGCAAATTGGCCTTCCTGCTGTATTTTCCGATAGGCAATGAGTCTTCATGCACATGATTAATGCTTCTTAAAACTACACAGCTACATGAAATGAAACAAAAAAAAAAAAAAAAGAAGAGAGGAAAAAGATGAAAGAAAGGCACGGAGGTCAACCAGATTGAACTGATTTGCTGCCCTACAGCGAAGGGGTGGGGGGGAGTGGTCAGAAAAAGAATTGAACGTGAGAGCGCAACTGATGTGTGCGGACACATAACAGTGTTCATCATTGATTCACGGATGGTCACGTACAGAGCTGTGTTTATTTATTTATTTATTCAGAGTACCTGCAGCGCCCGAAGGCATTATTGCAGGGGGGGGAATACAGAGGGTAACATATGCTTACATAAAAAGGATAACTATGAAAACAAGATTAACAGAAAAACAGAAAAGATGTAGCTATGAGTGTAACAGTATGTTTCTGAACGATGTTTTCAGTGCAACAGTCAGCAATCTCCTGTGGAAGCTGATTCCACTGGGAGATTGTGCGTGGAAAAAAGCGAGTGTTGGTAGACGTTTGTTCTGGAAAAATATTCTCTTCTTTTTAGTGAGTGGTCAGTTCGGTGCGATAAGAAATGGGGAGGTAAAATGTAAGATTCTTTATCTATTTTAACCATGCCGTGAAAAATTTTGAAAAGCATTTCTAATCTAATGTTTTTTCTACGTGTACTTAGTAATTCCCACCCCAACCAATCCTTTAGTGCAGTAACACTTAAAGTGAAGTCATTGTTGTTGCCACTGACAAAACGGGCTGAGCGGTTTTGTACCAGCTCGAGCATATTACATAGGGTTTTACTTTGTGGGTCCCAGGCCGCGCAGGCATACTCTAATATAGGCAATGAGAATTGTTTGAGAATTTCAAAAGCGTTGTTTCAGCCCACTGTGCAGATTACGCTTGAATTGCCGTGCTATACGATAAAACTTAGGGGCCTGTTTTAATGATCGAGAAGTTTGGAGGTGCTACAAATGCTTTAGAATTTATATCATGGCTGCATGGACACACATGTGCAACATAAAGTGCAATAAAGTGAGGACGCTTTAGCTTCTCCTTCAAGAGAAGGGCGCGACAGTGTAATCGGGCCCCATGCACATTGCCTTCTCAACTGCTTGCCTGGCTTCGGTACTCGGTGGATGCCTCAACCGTGCTGCAAGCAAAGCAATGTGTGTGTGTGTAGCGTTGGCCATTTCAAACTATCCTAGAATGCCTACTGCAAGTACAGTTACGCAGTGCGCCATAACTCTTCCTTTTGTGAATGGTAATTTTTCAAACAATCAACATTGCACACTTTCTGTCTCTTGACTTTGTGCCCCCCAATTTTCGGTTTGGCTCGATCACTTGTGCAGCCCTTATTTTGCAATATCGTCAGCTGGATAATGCCATAAAAATAACCGGTGTGCAAGCAAACACAGTGCCACATACATATTCAAACCTAATATTGCATTTTGTTTAGTTTTAGCGCTCAACACATAAAATGAAATAGCAGTACATCAATATAAGTAAACAAAAAAAAAAAAGGAACAAAAAAAAAATAAAAAAAAGTTACTTGTGACAGAACAGGATTTGAACTTTCGACAACACAGTCGTGTTCTCGCGCTCTAACCTACTACGCCAGCCTGCTAGGCCATGCGCGCACCTAACGCAACGTTGCTTAATTTAACAGATAAAAGTGCTTACGCGCTATCGGCGAGTGAGTGCATAAGGGTGTGCGATAATTGCAATCGTACTTAGTATTGCGGGCATATATTTTGTGACCGTATCTACGCCGCACGCTTTTCGAGTATCTTTTCACTATCGACAGCCGGTCGCTCGCGGATGTAAACACGGATTTTTATGCTTACAAACAAGCTTGAGCAGTTGAAGCCTGTTCCCCGGCCACCGCACGGAATCGGAGTGATACGCCGTTAACCCCTGCGTGTAGCTGTGTTCCACTAAGTAGCTGTCTCGCTCGATCACAAATTGAGCGCGGGACGCGACGCTAATGCGCACGGCAGTGCCGCGCGTAGCGGCGGCATCAGCTGATCACGCCGGCCGGCTTGCTTCGCTTCCGTGCAACGAAATATCATGCCTTGAAAGATCACATACTGCACTACGCAAAAATGTTACTGCTTTGTAGTCATCCTCTGATTCATTGAGAACGTAGATACAACTACTGTAGAGTTTTGCATCGGCGGCAAGCATCGAACGTAAAACCGCACTAACTACGTCCGTCGTAGAAGCAGTAGAAGACTGTCGTCTGCTAGACAACAAAAAAAAAAAAAAGGAAAAGAAAATTTGCTGAAAAAGTATTTGGTTTGCATTGTATAAATTGTTCTTCCAGATAATTCACTATTTTTATTTTTAAATTATTTTGCCAAATAGCATGCATTCTTTCTGAATTTATTACGGTTACAGGGTTTTTTTTTTTTTCGTTTTTCCGTAAACAAAAATTTAAGCCAAATCCATCCACAGCCAAATCCAGATGTTGTTTGCCTTTGTTTCCGTGCGTCTCTCGCGTGTCTCGCTACGTCCACAAGAAGATTGAAGGTAAAAGTATTAAATTTACGCAATGAAGCGCCGTTCCTCGTTCGTGCGATGTGCAAAGATTGCGTGCTATTCCCGCGGTTCTTGGAGTGCCGATCAAGTGCGAGTCATTCAAGGAATCAGCGGAATGTGCGGTCGCTCGAAGGACTCCGAGGTGGCGGTTGGCGCCCGTGGTCACTTACTACATGGCACTGTGAAAGAAACTGAAGGTAAGTGGGACACGTTATCATGTAAAGTATGCCACTCCGCGCAAGTCTGTATTACCGCACTCGGACGAGGCGTCGTGAATAGGCAGCCTTACGCGCCTTTGCGAGTGACGGACATTGTGCTGTTACCGATTCGCTTTGTCTACGCTGATACGAGCGGAGCCATGGCGCATCGGCACGGCCTTACTGGAGCGAGTTCGCAACAATTGCGGGAACATGCATGTGTGTAATGATCGATTTTTTCTTATGTGCATTGTAGTAAGCAGAACGCAAACGGCGCTTGCTTCGTTGTTAATAAAACAGTCTGCAGCGCCATTTCTTGCAGGGCAGCATTTTGCTCATGTTCGTGGGCGATATAATATGTTACTTGGCTCGATTCACCTAGCCAACCGCCTAAGTGGGTATTATAAGCATACATTCACGGTGGAGTGTTATTATGCCCTTGAACAGTGGTTTGAGCTAGTTAAACATTATAATGTGTTTGCCTTGTGTAGGGAGATGTGTTCATGCAATCTGTGTATGTGCCTGCACGTCGCCTTTGCTTGTCAGTAATTTGTACCAGCCAGCATTCACGTTGGACGTCTGGCTGTTATGAAAACTTGCACGCACAATGTGAGATTTTATCTGCCACAGCTACTTTTTATGCATTAATGTACTGCCAGCATTTAGTAGAATATGTTACGCTGCTGTGTGGCAGTGGTGTGATTATCACGTTGCTGTGTGGTTGCTGATGCAAGCATTTATAGTTACGATGCATTAAAATTTCTCATCTGACTAGCTCATCAGGTGTGTGAGTGTTTCAGCACAAACAAGACGAGGAGAGATGGAAGATGTGTAATGACAGGACCAGTGCGCAGCTACGCATCACCCTTCTGTCCGACTCTTGTTTGCACTAAAACACCTTTGTTTGTTTATTGTGACAGCCTTTTCTGTAGTGCTTTTCTTGCCCAATTTATGCTACAGCACAGTTGTCAGCAATTCGAGAGGGAACCCTGAAATTAGCTTTTAAAGGTCCTAGAGACTAAATGCATAGTAATGCGCAGCACAAAGTAAGAATGAGAGACATCAGTAAGAGCTATGCGGGACAAGTGCAGACTGTCATCTGAAAAATTTATTGCAGAAAACGTTGCCGAAATAACATTAGCCGCACACGTCATGCAAATGAGGGTACAGTTAAAAAAAACAAGCTTTGTTGATTTCGTAACTTGTATTTTTCTAACTGAACCCTCACTTGCACGAGTTGTGTGGCTAATGTTCTTTAGGCAAGGTTTTGCACAATAAATTGTTCAGTTGACAGTCCGTGCTCGTCCCACATTGTTCTTACTGATGTCTTTTGTTCTTACTTTGCAGTGCTCATTACTGTACATCCACAGAAACTAGCCCAGCTTGCCACTGTTTTGGACAAAATGCAGTTCGCAAGTGCAGTAGTGTTCATAACACTAAATGCTCAAGCGAAAGGGTATGTTTTGCTATTCAGTAAGTCACATTCATATCGGTACATTACAAGTAATCATTGATTAAACATTCATTCGTGTTCTTTCCCATATTGCTCACAACTGTAAATATCAAAATAGATGGTGCGTATAAAAAACATGGGCTTTAGCAAAGCAAACTCCGCGCTGTTTCATTGAACAGCTGACAAAAGGCCACTGCATGCTTACTTGCCACTCATTTAAATGTGTTTGAAATACATTTCCATTCATCACCGCACTGCCAATAACACTTCACATTGGGGCGACATTAACCGTGGATTGAGTGATTTTTAAGAAAAATGTCAAGGTGCTAATAGAGAGCTTGCATGAACGACGGTGGTGGCCATTTGCTGTTAAACCAGTCGAGCCGGCGATGGGGAAAGTGCACGGTGCAGCATCTCTCGCGTGAATGGTGTTGGCGCGATGGCACACTGTGGTAGAGTTACTGTATGATCCCCTTGTCCCGTAGGGAGCATATACCGTAACTCTGCTGCTGTGCGGTCGTGGGCTGTAGCAGTTCCACCGAAAGTAAGGCAAAAAAGTTGCAATTGAAGAAAGGTCGTTGCTGCATCTACAAGATGCCGATGGTGTGCCTCAATGAGCGCGACAAGACAAAGGAGATATTGGAGCAGTGCTGGGGTTGGGTATGGCTTGCGCATAGACAACTGCAAGAGGCATCACGTCTGTCCTTGCCACGTCGGTTCTGGTAGGCAAACTGTGCTTTGCTTTCAGAGTTTCTTTGTTTTGGTAGTTCTGTTTACTACACTCACACACGAAACGTATCGGCTTCTTCAGTGACTTCGGAAAGATTTTCTGAGAGCGCGTTTGGTAGCTTCATGGAAACACACACGTACAGTACATACTGGTGTCACCTCCTGGGATGATATAAAGGTTGCAATCTGGAACAGCTGTACTGAGTGAGGAGTACAAGGTCAGCAAATATGTACAGTCAACTCCACAAAAGATATAAAAAACGTCATATACTTGATGTCTTCGATTTTCCTGATAATTGTGTATATCGTGCCCGTATGGCCAAATAACGTGAAATCACAATTTGTTTTCAAATAAAGAAATTTTGAACGAACAATAAATCTACAAACATCACCAGGTGACGACTGTGTGTGTTTTTGAAGTGTCTGCGTTCGTAAATTCGTGATCATGGTAACAGCCACACATTCTAAATATTAAAATATCTTTCTTCGACCCGTGTAAAATTCTCGAATTCTGAGCAATTTACCTATTTTTAAAAATTCTCGACAAACACTGGTTTTTGGAAACTCGGTCGATTTCGGCATGCCATTGCTGCTTCTGCGAACGTCTTAGCTTCGGCATACCATTGCTGGTTCTGTGAACGTCTTAGCAGCTTGTTCATATTTACAGCACGAATAGGCCTTTATGTGAATAATAAGGTTCAGCATTTGTATTAGTCTAATAATTTTCAGTTTCATCGCTCGAAACATAAAAAAAAAACTATCAATGCCACTGTATGTTTAAAAAAAAACATCTCATCCTTGGTAAAAATTATTCTGATTAGACTGCAGAATGATATTCTCGAAAAAACATGTTGCATGATATTTATCAGAACAAAATTACAAATTTTCAAACGTGCTTTCAGAGCGTTGTCGCTACTGCGTAAAGGACATATCTTGTAACAAGAAAATACAATAACATGCTTTTTCTCTTCTGTGATGTTTGCGAAATAACAATGGTAAGGCATGTTCTACGAGTGGAAGATGTTCTGTAAATAAGTAACCATTTGAATTAAATGTATTTCAGTAGTTCCCAACTTCGCTTCTGTTTTCGATGTCCCTCAGTTCATAGGCAGCCCCTCCAGTCGTACCCTCCTTTTCTTTCATCTGCTTGGTTGGGACGGAATATATATGTGGTATGCCGATGAATGTATTCTCTCAATGCAGCTCTTATTATGTTATGCTATGCCAGAATTGATAGGTTGGTATAAAAGACAAGGCCTTTTCAGGAAAGAACTGAGTTTGAAAATGCGCTGTTTTTCGAAAATTTTTAGAAATAGTTAAGCTGCTCAAAATTCGAGAATATCTTACGAGCTATTTCTCCTTTTACTTCTATTTGTGCGAAGAAGAAAGATATTTGTAATATTTAGCTTGCATGGTTGTTAGCGTGGTCGCGAATTTACAAAAACACACACTGTAGTCACCTGGCGATGCTTGTGAATGGTTCATTAAAATAATTTTTTATTTGAAAACGAATTGTGATTTCGTGCTATTCAATCATATCGGCATGCTATACAAAATTATCAGCAAAATCTGAGGTATATGAAGTTTTTTTTATCTTTCGTGTAATGACTGTATGCAGCAAAGCCTCTTCTGGAAGGACTGTTAGCGATACAAAGAAAAAAAGACATCTGTGCTGACCAGTTTGCGCTTCATGCAGCCAACTGCATCATGTACGTGGACTTGTAGACACACATAGACGCCTCGGTCATTAGCGAATTGTTGGCTTTTGGACGAGTTTTGCCATGCAGCAGCAGTGAAGTCAAATACGGCTCAAGGCCACAACAGTGTCAGAAGTGGCTTGGTACACGAGCCTAACAGTAAAGTAGTGGCCTATAGTGTCCTGGTCTTGGCATAAGCAAGCTTGTAAGGATGCTCTAACTCCCGGTAGATAATAATTTTATCATTGTTTTAATTCTACCATTCAGTGACCCACTTGCAGAAACAGTGAAGGCCACGTTAAAAAGAGACCTTGCATGTGGAGGCACGACATCCCCATGAAGTCGCAGCAGAACCCGATATGTTTCGCGAGTAAGTGGACAAAACAGAGTAACTCCGAAACCAAGCATGGTTTCCCGACCTGAAAGGAAGCGGTTAGGACAGACGTGATGCTTGTTGGGGTTGCCCATGCGTGAGAGCCATCCACGCCAGCACTGCTCTGATAGCTCCTTCATCTTGTTGCGCCCGTTGAGGCGCACCTTTGACATCTTGAAGGTGCTGCAACCATTTTTCTTCGACTGTAACTTCTTTGCCTTACTTTGCGTGCAACTACTACAGACCACAACTGCACAGAGCACCATCGTGTCAGCACCATTCAAGCAAAAGCTCCTGCTGCACGTGCTTCCCCAATCGCCGGCTCATCTGGCCATGACAGCTACATGGCCGTCTACCCTGTCGCTGTCGTTCGTGCAAGCTTCCTATAGAATGGTTCTGTGTTTTGTATGTATATCTGTAACTCAAAAACATCGGGTAAACTATATTCGTCTCACAAATTGGTTGCAGCACTGTGGAGGCTTCAGGGCTGTTCAGCCAATATGAATGGCGGAAATCCCTAGCGTGGATATTCATCCACGCCGCATCAGCTGCTTGGTGTTTTCATGGCATCTCTACAGATGTGTTGGGTGAGTAAAGCAAGTGGGTTGCAGTGCAGGGAAAAGAAAAGATGGCAGCACCTCTTGAAGCGCGTGCCTTCCACCTCGAATTTAGCAAGTTCTCATTGTTCACTGTGTGGCCTGTAATTTTTAAAGTGGCACTTCTGTTTGCTTTATGTTTGCATCCTGATGCTTTGACAGCAATGTATTTTAGCAAGTGTTGCTAAACAAATAACCGATTTCAATAATGACAAAACACCCTTGATGCTTTGTCCTCAGCATAAGCTGGCACATAGCTATAGCTCATTTCACCGTTTACTTAAAGGCCAACTCCGGAGGTTTTTCGAGGTCTATGGATCTCAATGAAATTCGCTGGGTACGTTCCTTTGCACATTTCCGTCATTTCTGCCAAATTTCAAGCTTGAGACATGCGCTGATTGTTTGTAAATGAATTTTAAAGATTGTCTGCAAACGCCCACCCGGCTTCCCACAATTATTGGCAACATTGCGTGTGTGACGTGTTGGTTTGCCGGTCGACGGAAGTGACGCAGCCGATGGGTTCGCTAACTTTGGCCGCTACAGCGTATATTGTGTTGGTCACAAACTGACGGTGTTTGGCCGGCGCTTCGCTGGTTTGGTGTGCTATTTTATGTTCTCTGTGGAGGAGCGTGTGATATTCCGCGCCGGCGGGACCAGCATGCCTTGCACAACTTCCGGTTCGTAACAAACTACTACGTCATACTTGGACAGTACACTCGGTTGGGTTTCGGTTTCGGTATTGCGCCTTTTTGCTTATTAAAAATTACTTTCGAATTTGCTGAGCATTTCAGCTATCGGGCGCGTGACAAGAGTGTCTCAGGAACATAAAAGCACCATTATCCTGACACGGTCAAAAAATCGCCGGAGTTGGCCTTTAAGCAGAAGTTCAGATCGAAGCAGGTGGTCACGTCTGCATGGGCTGTGCCATGTTACCTGTGGCCACATATAGAATAAAGACATGACATACATTCGAAATGGGATTACCATATCACATATCACTGTGCCATATCATGTGCCAAACAAATGCAAATGTCTCAAGCTTGCCACTGTAAAGGGATCGTAAACCACCATGAGGTCGAAATTTAGTCACGGTGGTGCAGCTGTGGACGAGTCTACAACTAACACATAGCCGTGAGAATTTTTCTATACGCTTCCGTAATAGTAGTGTTACACACGTTTGATGATACAAAACAGGCCCTCGCTGGTTTCGCTCTTTTGTTCGCTATGCTCTATTCGTTGGCTTGTCTCTTCTGGCCGAGTGCTCCTCCTCACCGTGCGAGGAAGAGCGGCCAGCACACAAACAGGTATTGTGAATGACAAGCAGATGTAAACGTTGACTTAAGGTGAGCACTGAGGGGCTGAACACTGCTGAAAGGCTCGGAGAGTAGAAAAGATTGTTTCTAGGAACTTTTGGGGCACCCGTGGCTCATAGTGCTGCCGCACTTGGCATTGTTGACCATGACACTATTCTGAACTCGATGCACGCATTCACTTGCAATGTTGAAAAATTATTGTAGGTGGTTTAGAGGCCCTTTATTGCAATTACTGTAAGAATTAAGTTTTGCTGTGCAAGCAGAATCTGTTCACAATAAATCAGTCATAACGACATGTGAAATTAGAAAAGTTTCACAGAAAACTCAGAAGGCTGAGCGATTGTCCCTTGCATGAGAGGAGATTTCCTGCTTATGAGACATCATCTAGTGGTCACGACATTATAAGCAGTGTAAGATAGTCCGGTAGAGTGCTTTCTTCCATGTTATAATCGGAGGGGTTTTTAAACAAACTGTTGTCACTTTGCCCTGTATTGCTGAAAATTGCTGAAAATAGGTGTAACGTAGGAATCACTTTATACCTCTTGCTTTTAGGCGAATAGTGTACCTGCCTAGTCGATGTAAGTTGATTTGGATAAATTTATAAATGCTCTAAAAACTTTGTTGACTATTCAGCTGGTGTATGTTTAAAATATATCATGGTAGACGTGAACACACTCAGTGACGTGCTTGATTAATGCATAATGGGACAAAAATAATAGTACTTAATATTACAGGCTGCATAAACTTACATGTCTCATGTGTCTGATTTCAAAAGCATGGTAAAAGTGTGTGTACAAGTTTTTGGTTTCACTCCAAGTAAACATTCTTGCTGTACTTACTATGTGGGAACAAACAGCATTTGCTCTTTTAAAGTCGTTGCATTACTCAATGGTCAAAAGAAGTATCAATAGCATATCCTTTCTCAGCCCATTCATCACTCTGCAGCACTCAGTTCCCTTCATCTTAACTGTGTGTGACTCGGTCCCTTTTTAATAAGTTGTTTTGCTTGTGTGTTTGTGTACATGTGTGTAGGTGGAAGGGAGGGCACACCACATGTCGCCTCATGCGACTTATATTTTCTCTTGTTTGTTACAAAAGATACCTCATAATCGAAGCGGCTAACAGAATGCACCAGTGTGACAGTGTCAGAGTTGGCTCTTTCTTGTAGCGCATGCAAGTAAGATATGTTTTGAAGAATCAGTCTTTCTGCCACTTGCCTGAGGAATGGCTACAGAAAGTGGTGCTGGATGCACTTCGTTAGCTTCGAATTTAGCAATCTTGAATTCCATTTTCATACAACATTATATGGGCTAGACATCACAAGCTTTAATGGCATGAAGAACATGCAGCGAGCAAGGCTATAAAATGAAAATTGCATAAGGATGAGGCGAAAACAGGGCACTCTTGACGAGGACAGACAGAGGGAGCACAGGGTACAGGCGCTGTTCCCTCTGTCGGTCAAGTGCGCACTGTTTTCGCCTCATTATGATCAACCAACTAGCTCGAGATGTGTTGTTCTAGTGCACAAGGATGTTTAACAGAAAGCTAGGATCAGTTTAGGAATATTTGGCTCAAGCTCTGCGTGTGTCGTCCAGCATATGGTGCCCTGTTTCACAGTTCATATAGACCAGATTGTGTTAAGCAGGACACCCGTTTAACATATTAACATGGCTGAAAGCATAAATCAATTAAAGTGACCGACAATAAATTTTTATGGTAGCTGTTTTCTTTAGTGCAATGGAAAGCTTGCTGTTCAGAGTGTCTTACCATGATTGAATCAAGGGAACCTTTAGGGCTCGTTTCTTTTTGTTTGACATGAACTTAATGAAAACATGGAATGGTAACACAGAAAGTGCCGTGAAACATGTTAAGAATTTTTTGGATCTCCGGCTGCTATGAAGTTGTGTCACACAACACAGGGTGCAAACAGCGGGAGGGGAGCATGACAGCATTACATGTTTGTGCGCTGCAGTTTGCTGCGCATGCATGTTGCATGCATGGGCAGCAGCTCAATATGTCCCACAGTTTGCTACGACAGCAGCGCTGCTCTTTGGTGTCAACTCCTCCTGCTCGTAAGCAGCACAGAATACAGTGGGGATGGGTAATAGTATAGTTATATACTGTAATTCTGAGCAGTAATTATGGTGCACATAAAAGCATCAGACTATGTACAGTACACATAAGGACTGCATAGTGCAGCATCGGATCTCTTCTACTAGGCTGCGTGACAGACTGATTTTTAGGACCTTTAAACGCACGGATGCACTGCAGTTCACGGTCTTTTTATTTCCACCTAGATCTACTCACACATTCTGGCCAGTTGTCGGTCACTTTAATGAGCAAATCTTTATCAAGATTGTGAACTGAGCAAGTTGGTTGGTGCTGATGATGAATTTCGTGCACTGCTCTTGAGTAGGACAACAGACAGTGTCTCGTGTGCTTCAACGGACGTCGTCTTGTGACCTTTTTCCATCCGTTGTCCTACATGTGAGCGCTGCATGAAACTTATCAGGAAATCTTTGCATATTTTTCAGTATATTTGCACCATCAGTGTCAGTGTAAGCCATTCTATTAAAGAAGCTGCCCAGACATCCAGCTAATGTTGTTTCCCTGTGCAACTGGAGTTGTGGTTATTCTGGATGACCTTTTTTTTTTTTTTATAGAGTACATAATAAACTTGCAACTTCAAAGTCAAGTTCAGCTTCAGATGGATTGTAAATAAAGTTTGCCTTAAGTTTAAGAAGGGATGCCTCAATGTGCCACGAGAAAATGTGTGTGTGCTTCCGATGCGGAAATTGGGATATCGTAATTTACAATTCTAATAGACCTCATCTACGACATTTCGCAGGTTGACCTTAAGTGGAAAACCAGAAGCGGCAGTAGGCTCCAGAAAAGACCAGAGACCCCCCAAGCTCCCTGTGGCACACAGGAAGGCACTGGGGGGGCATTGAAAACCAGCGCCGGGAGTGCATTACCAGTGCACTATGCTGCTGTTTCATCACGGAGGAAGAAGGCGACCACGCCCAGAGGAACTTCACGCTCTCCAGTGTGAGTGCTTCAGTAGTTATGTTTTTGTCCTGCCACAAGTGAAGAAATAATGCGTCAAATTCAGCCGGGGTGGCTAGAAGGAATAGGGGTGCAAGCGTGGACATTTCTTTAGCCAGGTAGCATAGCTTCGGCAAAAGAAGGTGTAACTCACTCAGACTCACTCAAGAAATATATCTTGCGCTTTAGACTCACTCGGACTCAGACTCACCAAAACTTTTCTGAGCCGAACTCACTCGGACTCACACTCACGAAAATTTTCTTCAACCGGACTCACTCGGACTCAAACTCACCAAAATATTACTGACCCGGACTCACTCAGACTCAGACTCACGGCTCGATCTGAGTCTGAGTGAGCCCGAGTGAGTCGACTCATGAGTGAGTTCGCCGACCTATGCCAGGTAGTGTCAACTTTTGCACTGGTCCTGTTAGTGGCCCCAAGTGGTTTTCAGAAGTTGCAAAATCGTTGTGGCTACCGCCGCAGATTACTGTAGCTTCATCACCTCGGTAAATGCACAGATGCATCAGGGAATATTAGCTGTGTTAGTTTTTTCTAGAGCTGAGTGCTGCCAAAATTTTGCATTATGCTTGAGTTTTGTTCCAACGTGAGAGTCTCAAGAAGCTCGCCATAGATTAAATGCTGCAGTTTTACTTACGGGAGGCCGTACATGTGGGCTTGGGCTTGTTATCATAAGCACCTCGGTTGGGTGGGTATGACCATTTTAAACATGTACAGCAAAAAATTAGGGTGGATGGTCGTTTTGCAGTCGTCATGTTTCTCGCACTATTCTGTGACAGTGTTGTGCACTGCAGTGGCAGTCTGGTTCATGTGCATGGCACAAGATAGTTACACAATTTCACGGCATTTCAGTGCCGTATTGTGGTATAACAGGCCAGGAAGCGACAGAGCAATGATTTTTGATGGACACAGTTTCTTTATCTGATATGCACAATAGATCGTTGAAACTTCTGCATGTATTGGTCTTTGTAAGCTCACGTCAGTAAAGGCAGAGACTGGCCAAAAAAATATAGAAGTAAACAATTTTTTTATCCTAGCAATTTAAAATGTCTTGTTTCACAGAATGTCCTTCGCTGCATTTTATGGTCTTGAATCTCAGGCTACAATATTCATTTTTGTAGTTTTTCTTATGCTGGTTAAGGTTAACCAGATATTGCACATATTATGCTTACATTACGAGTGCAGTACTAATTCTATTAACCAAATTTTTTTGTTCTTCTCTTGTAACGCACACTCTAAACTTCCTGTCCTGCGATGGCAGCTAGGTTGCGAGATGTCCGTTGCTTTGCTTTACTTTGAGCCTTTTTCCCACAAGTCCAGTTTTCAAATTGCAGTCTCTCATTGTACTCGAGCAGGGCCTTGTTCCATGTAGTTTCTCTTACAGTAACATTAGATGAGCTGTACAGTAAAACACCGCTGATATGTTTTTGAAGGGATCGTGAGAAATAAACATGACAGCTAGGAAATGAAAGAGCTAAAAAGCTGTAAAAGTGAAAAAATATTGAGTGGCACAGAATTTTCTTCAATGCATGCGCTTAAAAACAACGTGCAAAATTGTCTTGTGCTCATGCCCAAGCAACACGAAAACATTTTCGAGCACCTGCAGTGTCATATCCTTGGAATAAATTTAGTAGCATCCCGGCCAATCAAATGTTTCATGAAAGTGGAAGTACCCCCGAAAGCAATTGAAGAAAATTACCCCTGGTTCATGAACTCCTAAGCTTCTTCACTGGTACATGCATTGGCGCGCACTCAGCCATGATCTCGTTGATGGATAAAACTGTATAGCTAAAAGTGACATATCATCCGCAGAAATCTAATCAACGTATGCGATTCTTTTGCCACCAACAGTTGTAGTAGGCATCAAAGAACTCAGCACACGCCACATTGCCTGCTCAAGGAATCCGACAGCAACCACTACCATGAACTGAGAAATAACGATGATGAGACCACGCCAATGCAACAGCGGAAACAAACGTCAGCCATCTTTTCATTACGATCTCAAAAGCTATGCTTTTGTTCACAGCAACCAAAAGTTTGTTATGCGTGTCATTTGCACCGCTCATGCGGCTAAACAGTCAAGCCAGGCCAAGTGGCGTGAAAAGTCAACATTACCGCTCACTTCTGTGGTCGCTCGACCGGCTCGACCACCTTTTACATTATTAATAGTGCAGTTATTTTAAACATCGGTATTTAAAATGTGATGAGTACACTGTATGTACTACGGCTTAAGGGCCAGTAAACAACCCGGAGGTCCAAAAATTGTTATCAAGAGAAATATGTGCACTTTTGCTATGTGAACATGCTACTGCAAGAATTTTGCGAATACGTGCTATAATAAGGAAGTTACAGGGGTTAGAACATCCGTTTCAGCTGGTTTCAAATATTCGCGCGGCCTCACCACCCTTCTCCGCCGTAGGGAGGGGGGAGGCGTAGCCCGTCATCATGACCCCGCCCACTTCGGCAACATGACACGACATCAGTGATTCATCATCGGCGCGCAGCCAACGACTGAGCAGGTCCTCCCCCCCCACATGAGCACGTGTCATAGCGGCGCGGAGAAACAGCGCGATGAGAAGAGCACCGTTCCCCTAGTGGTAAAGTAGCGAGACGCCTCTTTATCTCGGAGGCTTTCGACCGCTTCTCCCGGTAGTCTCGGGCTCTACAAAACGGCAGAGGGCAGCACAGAAAAATGAAAATGCGTACTGCGCGGCCGAAACTGCATCACCGCAGGGCCAAGGCGCCGTTTCGTAGGGCAAAGGACCAATCGACGAGCTCACTGCTGCGTCAAGTCGCCGATCGGTGACTTTGCGTCACTGCGCGTACAAGCAGGATTGGTCAGGCGTAGGAAAGAAGCACGGGAATTGTTTTTCGAAATGGAGGGTCTGCGCGGCGCGCAGTGCTGTAATATTCGGAAAACGTGATCGCCGCGGTCTACTGTACGAATTGGCGAGCTTGTTTGGGGGGGTGTAAAAAAAAGTCGGAGCCTGTTGACTGGCCCTTTAATACTTATACAGATAGGACATGCACCTAACTCACTTGTTGGCACTTCATTTCAGTTACTCTGCTCACATACCTTGCTCCCCTATTTCTGTTTGGGTGGGCTATAGTAGTCTGGCTGGCACAGATTTCTAATCGCAGCAGACGATCCTGCCTGCTTTCATGCTGATTTTTCGTCTTCATAAGCTGCAGCATTTCACTTTACAAGGTTGTTCAAGATGCCATTACTGCACACAAACTGTGAAGTTTAAAGGCAGTAAATGTACATGTACATACTATAAAATGTACATTAAGGGCTTTTACTGGCTATTCTTAAAATTTCGGTGAGTGTACAGGAAGCATTTAATTCACGATGTTATGTAATGAGATTTCCCTGGATTTATTATACCATTCAAAATAGTAAAACCACCTAGTTAGTTTCCATGCGATAAGCATGCCATTACGTTTCTCTTCTAAGACTGCGTGTCATTATCATGTGAACCAAGCTGCTTACATATGTATCTGACATCATATTTGTTCATCATTTATGTATTCAGGTGCCTGTGAAGAACACATCAAGGCGCATGGCAGTGACGTCCCGGTTGCGCAGCGGTGCCGGAGCCTCAACCAGCATTTCGTCGATCTTCTCAAGGTGTTGAAGAGATGAACACAACACCACACCTTAACAACGCCGTGATTATTATTTAATCATAAAGATTTTGTTTCTAAATTGCTGTTGTTGCACTATGTTTTGTGCCACCATTCTGTGGATGACGTACAACTCATGAAATGACTGTGCAGGGTCACCTCATTTGAGTACCGTCAACACTGAGGTATGGCTCTCGACACAGCTAGAGCGTACGAACATATAAAACAAATTTTAGTCATTGCAGCAGGGCTAGCTGCTTTTCAAATTACTAATTTTATTAAATTTTTCTGTGTATTACATAAAACACTGCTTTATTTTGTTGCAATGTGACCACAGCTTATGATGTCTAGCATGTTAATTCAGTAGCTTCTTCGCATATTCTTTTCTTTAAAAGCTTATTTGATTCGCGCATCAAGACTGTTTTAGAAAGATACCAATCTTTCATTTCCTTATCCTGCAAGAAAGAGATATTCTGACAATTTCTACGCAGTACTGCTTTTACACAAGACGTGGATGTCCATTCAATCTCCACGTTAAGTTGCTTTCCACCAGATTCGGACGTCGATTTCATTTCCGCATAATTATTACGGCTTTCCATAAGATGCGGATAACCGCATGATTTCCGCATTATGCGGCTTTCCATAAATGCGGATTGCCGCACGATTTCCGCATGATACGGCTTTCCATAAATGCGGATTTCCGCATATACGGCTTTCCGTAGTCCAATAATTCCGTATCTACGGTTTCCGTACATACGGAACGTTTCAGTAGGGTGGGAACACTGGTACACGCTGGGATTCACTGGCACTTCGGTGAGCGCACTGGGACAGAGCTGGGTCGCACTGGTAGGGGCGTTGGCTTGGCCGCTGTGACGCTGGCGCGTACTGGGAAGCGCTGGAAACGCTGGAATTTTCACTGGAGTGCGCTGGTGCACACTGGAGCCTGTACTGTTTCTTCCAGTGCGGCATGCACGTTTCTGTAGTGTGTGCGGCGGAATGTTTCGGTATCTTTGAATATAGAATGTTTGATTCGATGGTACCAATGGATGCTACCCTAACAGGCAGGCCCGTAGCCAAAATTTTTTTTCGGGGGGGGGGGGGGGGGGGGGTCCCCCGAAAAAAAAATTTTGGTAGCCTTGAAAAAACACCGATTTTTATTATTTTTCCTCGGTAAACGCCCCCTTCCATCCGAATTTCGAGGGGGAGGCCCGGGCCCCCTAGCCTCTCCCCCCCCCCCCCCGGCCAGGGGCCTGCTAACAGGTCCCAAACATTTTCACAACTTCTAGCTTGGCAGAGAAAGAGAATGATAAGCGCAAGACATTATGTACTATATGCGAAATCACCGTCATTTTTATTTTTTACTTTGGAATGCAGAAAAAATTGCGTTAATAACACAAAGGAGCCAACGCTGATTATTTTGCTTGTTAGCTTGTTTTTTTTTCTTATTCACGCAGATTCAATAACGGCGTTAATTCTTGCGGAGAACGTAGCAGCGATGAATGCACTTTTTGTGCATGCGCCGCGCATATACCAGTCTGGCATCAGGGATGGGTTGTTGTAATGATTACATTTTGCAGTCGCCGGTCCTACCAGAAACAGCAAATCGTTACATCGCCGCACAGTTGGCGAGAAGCAATTGAGCTCTGGCTTCGCAATCCCACCCAACGGAGGCCAGAAAAACAGCCGCCGTTCGATATCAGCACACCGGAAACGCATCTCTGGCACTGTTTGCCCTTCCACTCACTTCAGCTGAACTTTAGTTAACCATTAGAAAGGTTCCGAAGCTTGAATGCAGAAACTTCAACCATCGCAACTCAGCTGCGCCGAGACCGGTCCTACCCAGCGAGACTCCCAGCGAGCGTTAGGCCTAGTGTGCCGGCCGTGTCCGTTTACATGTTACCGGCGCTTCGCGCTTTAAGTACACGCAATTCTAAAGCGTAAGGATGACTGTAAAGTACAGTTTGGACATTCGTTAACCTAAATCAACCATTGTTCCTCGTGTACGGTGTCCGCACAAGGAGCGATGACCATCGAAGCGACGCGCTTTCAGCAACGCACACAAGCTGAAACCGAAAGCTGCCGGCCCCGCTACCGGTACTTCTCGTGACTCTTATGTAAGAACGCATAATTGTCAGTCGGTAATTTGGTACGCCTTAGTGAACTAACATAGTGACATATTCCTTTAGCGCATTGTATTTGTATTTATTTGAGCGGTTTCTTAGTTATAGGTATCGATAGAACTGCAAATCTGTGCATTGGCACGCCCGCTGTACTGGCGTATCGTCGCTTGCGCGATAACACTACTCAATACTCAATCATGTACGCACCTGTTTATCAAACTAGTCATCATAAAACCTCTGTAAATGTTGACCAGTAGCAAGAGCGAGAAACGGCTATTAAAAAAAAATCAGCAGTAACAGCCAGCAAACAGTGCCTGCTCTAGGTGTATTTCATATTTTTCATAGTTAACATGTGAATTCTTAAAGAAACTTAGCGCTCTTGCCATTATCGGCATGTCATCCGGTACCGACCGCCGTTCGTTTGTGTCTAATAAAGACGCAGTTGTTATTTGGAAAGGAAGATCGCGTCTATCATGACTGTGCGACATGTAAACATGAAGCCGAACCGTGTGTTTGTTGGTTAAATAGTTGTTTTACGCACAGCTAAGCATGTTCTGGCGTGGCGCAGTGGGTAGAACACTCAGTTCGGAATCAGGAGGTGGCAAGTTCGAATCCTCCTGACAGGTACTTTTTTTTTTTTCATATGCCTTTTTTTTTCGTTTTTTTTATTGCGTTAATGCGTTCTCTATCACTTCTTTCCCTAATATATTTATTTATGGCACATAGGCACCGCTATTTCAACGCTGTAGAGCCGTATTGCGCGGGAGTACTAGCGCCTCCCAGTAAAATGCCGCTCCAGCGTCCCAGTATCCAGCGCGATACTGGGCCCATAATCCGGCATGGCACTGGACGCTGGTACCCAGCGGCGCTGGGTTTTGCGATAGGGTTGTGTAATCAGCTGATCTGTTTATCAGTTGTGACAACATGTCACTTTTATTCACAGCCCAAAGAAGAAATGCGCCAACATGTCAACACATACGAAACAAAAAAGTGACTTCGACCAGTCCAAACAAACATCTATGATGATTTAGCGTCTGGCGTGGAAGCCTTGCTCACAATTAATACATCAGCAGAAGTGTTTCATTTAAATGGGCTTGGGTAATCGCTGTCTAGATTGGGTTTAGACGTCTGTCGTTATGATTAAGGGCTGGTTCACACCGGCGACCGGTCGCGTGACCAAGTTAGTCGCTTTGCAACTGGTCGCAAAGCGACTACTTTGGCTCGGCCGAGCACTCCGTGGTTGCGATGGTAGCACAGAGGAACGCACTCGTTTGTATCTGACGGCAGTGGGCCAGCGCAATAAAAAAAAGCAATGAGCCCAGATGTAAACAAATGCTGACGTCACTTCTGGGCTTCGCTGATTGATTCTAGCCGTCCTGCGACTGAAAAATCGCGCAGCGAGCGACTGAGTCAAAGCAGTCCTTTTGCGACCAAAGCGACTGTTTCGGACCAGTCGCAAAGCGGCTAATTTGGTCGCGTGACTGGTCGCCGGTGTGAACCAGCTCTTACTGTGTTACAAGTGGTCTGTTTGATAAGCAATTCCAGATGTTGCTGAGACGCTGTCATTTTTTCGGTTGCGATAATTGTTGCGTTGTTTGAATCAATATTGCAGTCATTCATGACGGCATGTTCAGCTAAAGTGTTGTTGCTGACGCTCTTATTTTCTATGCCATGGGCAAGCTGTTGCAGACGTTTCTTGTAGTTTCCTGACTGACCGGTGTAAACACCCTTGCACTCTGCGCAAGGTATCTTGTAAACTACAATGGGGAAATCCTCCTTCGGCAGGCAGTCCTTCACTCTCATAACTTGATGGCACACCTTTTTGGGTAGACTGTGTGCCACGTGTGTGTCATACTCACGTAGGACATGTGCCATACATTAGCTTGTTTCAGGAATAGACTGTACAGGGGCTCGATTCGTAGAAGCAGGGGGGGGGGGATGGCGGGAAGGAGGTGCGTCAACGTGTCCCCGTCACATCTGAATTTCACCTCTGTGCGCTGCGCCGCCCAAGACAGGGCTGTTGACAGCATGCTACTGCAGTGTGCCAAAAATTGCTCAAAGACACAGAATGTGAACACGGCAAAGACATGGGACGACCTCTCTAACTGCGGATACCCTAAGCACTATATCAGCTGTAGAGGTTTAACTGCGCTAAGACAAGGACACCAGAGAAAGAAAAATACAGCACGTGCCTTGTCCTTGTCTTAGCACAGTTAAACCATTATGAAATGAAGGTCAAACAACTAGCCCAACTTGGTTTTCTTCTACTTTATCAGCACAATGGAATGCTAACTGTTATGATGGATAACATTGACATGCCTGCTTCTCGCCTCTATGCAGCGAGTCCATGTACCGTATATTAGAAGAAGCGAATGTTTGGCACGTGTCCTATGTGAGTATGATGTGCATGTGGCGCACATTCCATCCAAAAAGATGTGGCATCAACCTGTGAGAGCGAAGGATCACCTGCCCAGGGAGTGCTTCCCCGATTTGTTTACCAGATACCTTGCGCAGACTGCAAGGGTGTTTATATATGGGAGTCAGGAAACTACAAGAAGTGTCTGCTGCGGCATTCCCGTGATATTAACCCATTAAGGACCACGACAGAACTACTGGTCCGATTTTATTGACATTTTGCATATTTAATTATTCACAACAGATAACTACACGTGCAAATTTTCATAGAGTTACGTGTGTTTCTTCAGGAGTTATGATACTGTACTATAAAAAGTACGCTGGGCCTTCGAGACAGCAATGGGCAAGGCGACTTGATCCAAGAATTGCGAGTACGCTGGGTGCTTGCGAAACGGATAACAAAGTTATCTTGGCCCATGCAACTTAATCAAGGACCAGTGCTTTAGGGAAAGCGTAACGTCACGCTTTTCGCCGCACCACTTCGATGTATTTTGGCAGAATTCAACTGTTTTGCCGGCTTCTTGTGAAAATGTCCGTATGCATAGAGGGTAATAGCAAGCACAGTGGAATCTGGAGAGCTTTGATACTTCTCTTGGGTACAACAAGGCGCAGTGAGTGTTTTGCTGTTATGCGACTAAAGGACAATATTCAACGCGTAGAGGGTCCGCTAAAATCTACAATGTGGTAGCAGACCCTTTATGCGTTGTCTGCTGCTATTTCGATCATTTGGGTAAATAGGCGCTGGTACCACTTTTTCTCAGGGATGAAAATTCTCTAGTCATTCGCAGCTTGATCGTAGAGCTCAAACCCCCTCATGGCATTATTACTGCGGATGAAGGAGGAGGACAGTGGCACTACGTTTTTTTTTTCAGTGAATGGCCACCACGATACAGAGCATAGTGACTCAACTGTGTAGTCTTTCGTCAGCATAGCAATTATGCTGTTGTCTTTGCCATTTTCGAAACAAAGCTGCTTTCCTAAGTCAAAACAGAAGTTATCTTACCCACGTTCCTTTCGTTCCATGTTTTTTATCGTTAGCAGAGAGCATCCATTCGTACCGTCATCATTGCCCTTCTCCTCCTATATTCCCATGTTAGGGTCAGAATCGCCAATTAAAACATCAAGAGGCTCTCGTATATTCACAGCGACATCTTTCGCAGCTTCACGAGTCTGAGATAACCGAAAAAACAGCATTCATAGCAAAAAAAGCCTGTTGAATCTATCATGCAACGCACAAAAAGAGTTACATGTATGCTCCCACGAAGTCCCAGTGTACTAAATAAAGTACAGCAACATTTGATTACTCCTCACAGCAAAACTATGCACTCTATAGGCTTCTCGCGCTTGGCAGGAATTGAATTGCTCTTCCTGAAGCAGAAGCAGTCCATTTTTTCAACATATAAAATGTAAAACTCCAAATAATTTAGAAAAAGTAGTACTGACCACGTGCGTTTAATAGGCTCTGATTTTCCTAATGTTTGACGACTCATAAAACAGATAAAAACATAACCGAGTCAATATTCCAGATTAGCATTTTCTTGCTCCAACCTTTGGCATCAGAAATTGTAATGAGCAAGATCAGAATATTGTGTTGTGTATTTTCTATGCCCGAAAAAGCAAGTGTACTTTTTAAAGTACAGTGGTCCCTAATGGGTTAAGATTGAGTGTGTATCTCGGCAACATTTTAGCAGAACACGCCATCATGAAGATCAAGATTGATCGAGACAACGCAAGAATCATTGCAACAAAAAAAATGGCAGCTTCTCGGCTACATCTGGGATCACTTATCATACTGACTCCTTGTAACACAGTTAATCTTTAAAAAATCTAAAACTGATCTGTGCTTAGTCTTTGAAGCAATTACTCAAGCCCATTTAAACAAGCCACTTCTGGTGATGCATTCATTGTGAGCAAGACTCCCATTCTGGAAGCCGAAATGTGACACGTGTGTTTGGACTGGTCAGCGTCTCTCTTGTTTCAAATGTACCGTGCTGACCGAATGGGATTATGGCATGCTGTCAACCTCCATGTCAACGCAGAGTGCATGCGCTATGGGAAATCAAGGAAAAGGAGTCAACAAATTGCAACAAAAAATGAGGTAATTTTTAAATTGGCATGGTCGAGGTTTCCGCCGAAAAGCAAACCCTGGCTTGGGAACAAGAGGGCTATTCAAATGCAGCCCAACTATGCTATGGCGTCCTAGACTTTAAGGTGAAGCTCAAGTGTCTTTCTTAGTGTTTTAAAACGTTGGTAGTGTCGGATGGTTAGCAGATGTGGATAAGAAAAGCCTAATAAATTGCTTAGGTTGGTCTGTAAAAACTGTGTGAGAGCTGAGCTACGCCATTTTCTGAATAGCCATGCAGGCCGCTTGCCACTCTATTGAAAAGGAGACTGCAGAGGAGGCGCTTCTGTATGACGTGGCCTGTTTGAGCCTTTCATTGTGGGGTGAACAGTTATCACCATCACTTGAGGCTTCACCATGGAGATTGGAGGTGTGTAGTATTTGATGACCATTTGTATATTGTGCACCAGTGGTAACGTAGGTAGGTTGCTTTCTTTCTGGCTTCCTTTTGTGTCATACTATATGTGAATTCTCTTGCTTGTTGCTGAACGATAGAAGGGGAATTTTAAGGGCCCATTTTTTGTTTGCTTTGTTAGACACAACGTTAATGAGAACCTACAGACAATCAAGCCTCGAAAAGTGTAGGGGACGTTTTTCCTAGTAATTATGACATACATGTGAAAAAAATTAAAGTGGACAAAAAGAACCTGCAACCTTCTTATAATGCGAATGATGCTCTAGCAATTCAGCTACGGTTGCAGTCGTCCCACCGTCCACTTCATGGGGTATATCTGTGCATTAAAACCAGGGAGTGCTAGCACTGCTCGTAGCCGTGATGGCAAATGCGGAACATCCCCCCCCCTTTTTTTGCCTGATGGCGTCGCATAGCACGTAATCTGTATAGACATGTTTGTAGACAAGTTGTTGCAATTAAGCAGACTATTCAATAGCCACTTATCACAGAACCGCCTAGGCCTTGTGTGGTTGTAACCTTGATTGTGACTTATTCTGCACTGCTTACGATTCGCAGTATATCATGCATAGATGTACGATATACTGCATACATAATATACTTTCACAGATGTGCTCTGAAAGAGCGGCATGATAACAGTGTGCAAGTTCTCTGTCACGTGGCTTTGTTTTCTTCTCACATTTCATGGCATGTATTTTTTTTTTGCTGTTCACTAAAATGGATCTGCGAAGTATTATCCAGGAAGTAAATCACTTGATGGTTTCTGAAAGTGCTCTACAACTCCGGAATCATGCTTTATCTCCAGGCAATAATTAGGACCTTGAGTAGCTAAGCATAATTAATGAGTGCCTTTCATTTTTAAAGTTTTGACTAATGTTACGCGTGTGATGAGGTTTATATAGGCTATAAGGTCGTAATGAATAAGGACCGCATGATAAAGCAGTTCAAGGCTGACAAAGATGGCGCAAGCTCTCGCACAGCACCAGTCCTATTGTCGCCCTCTTTCACAGACGTCCCCTTTGTCGTCCCTGTTTTGCCCTTTGGTACATCTGCTCCATTACAATACCCTGGAGTGAAGTGTAGCCATCCTGGCGACTCGGGGAGTAGGTAGAATGACGGGGTCCTAGTATGACTTTAGACGGTAGACATGTATGGTCTCACTTCCTTGACGGTGGATTGTTTGAGGGGCTTGACAATGTTGTTCACTGGCAAGGTAGCATCAGTGATACGGTACGGACCATGGTACCATGCCAGAAGTTTAGAAGAGAGGCCAGGGACGTGGGGCGGTACCCATAGCCAAACAAGTGAGCCAACAGCAAACGAGGGAGCTGGGTGATGAATGTCGTCATGCAGTGTCTTTTGTCGACTTTGAGCTTCGCTAGTCAGGGAACAAGCCAACTGGCGGCAGTCTTCGGTGTATCGGGCGACTTCAGAAATGTGAGTCTACTCGGAGTCATCAAGTCGGTACAGGAGTATGGTGTCCAGTGGGTGGGAAGGCTCGGGGCCGTACAAAGGAAAGAAGGGGGAAAAGCTGGTAGTCGCTTGCACCGCATTGTTGTATGCAAAGGTAACAAAAGGCAGTACGGTGGCCCAGGTGGTGTGGTCGGAAGAGGTATACATCCTTAACGTGTCACCGAATGTGCGGTTTAACCACTCGGTTAGACCATTTGTCTGCGGATGGTAGCCGGTCGATTTCCGGTGAATGATGTTGCATTCAGCGAGGAGGGTTTGGATGACATCCAACAGAAACATGACCCCTATCACTGAGTAGTTCCCGCGGAGCACCTTGGCGTAGAACGAAGTTGCGAAGAATGAAAAGAGCAACTTTGCGGGCGGTCACTGCCGGGAGAGCTGCTGTCTCAGCGTAGCGTGTCAGGTGATTGACGCTGACAGTAATCCGCCGGTTTCCTGAACCACTCTACGGAAGGGGGGCCGTAGATGTCAACACCAACGCGGTCAAACGTGCCTGTAAGGTGTCGCTCTACTACACAAGAGACAAGCTGTATATAGGGTACGTGGATGAAATCAAGGCTTTGACAGGCACCGAATGGGTTGGAAAGAATCATTTAATAAAAAGACGAGGACGCTGACCACAAGATGTGGAAGTTTGTATTGACTCTTTGGCACCCAGAATGTTAGCCTTGTTTACAATTAGGCTCTCGTTCTGCGTGCTGAAACATCACTACATAGTTCGCCATCTTGTGGTCGGCTTCCTCATTTTTTTTATTCCGTAGGGTCTGTGGAGTAGTGCCGTAGGCAAGTACGCATAATCGACTTTTTTCAGGCGCATGAGCTCCACCAACGTGTGCGAGTGCTTCGTGGGTAGTGCTCATCGTGATGCCGCATCAATTGCCACGACGAGAGCACAGGTCTCACTCTTTAGTTTTCTGCTCGCGCCAAGCCAGCACTTCTTAGTCAAGATATACATATTCCTGAATAATTCAATCACGAACTTTTCTGTTTAGCTGCAACAGTCTCTACGATTTCCATCTGTCTATTGTTTCCGTGCACGACTGTTGGACTGGATGAGCAGGCCCAAAGCTTCATTTTCTTTTCTTTTTTATTGCTAGCATACCCTATGGCATCAGTTAAATAAAAAGGTATGACTTTGTTTCCTACA